>JASTWF010000422.1:0-228641 GCA_030390025.1 Squalus acanthias
CCCCTCCCCTTCCCCACCCCTCCCCCTCCCCTCCCTCTTCCCTCCCCCTCCCCCTTCGCTCCCTTCTCCTTTCCCCCTTCCCCCTTTCCCCCTTCCCTCTCTTGGATGGAGTGATGCATAAAAATGACAATAGTGGTGTCACAGTTGTGCAATGCTGAGTGTGTGCGCGAGGCGTATATCATGTACGTACGCACCAGATATTAATTATGTGGATGTATGCGATAGACTTCCTAATTGCGATACCCACAGAGCACCACCTGGGGGAGCCAGCATGCAGATGGTTTTAAAACCGCAGCAGCTTGCATTTTATCTCGTGCCTTCAATCGAACAAAATGTCCCCGGGGGCTTAACACAGCAGGGCCAGTAACCAGACACTGAGCAGAAATTGGGGGTCAAGGTGGAGGAGGTGACTGCAGGCGAGATCAAAGGTTGTCATTTTGAGGATGTTGTTGAAGGTTGGAAGAAACGTCTCCAGGTGGATAGTTTTGGACGAGCGCTCCAGAGTGCAGGACTGTGGTGGCCTGAGGCTCGGCTATTGATGGAGAAGTTAGTGGATACACGGTCGTCTCGACTCCGAAGAGTGGAGGGTGCGAATTGGAACACAATGATTCGCAGAGGTGGGGTGGAGCCAAGCCACGGAGGGATTTTTATACAAGGATGAGAATTTTGATAATGCACTGGGGAATGAGGAGCCTATTGAGATTATTAAGGTAAGAATTTTGGGTGAGACGGATTTAGTTTGGAATAGGAGCAGAATTCTGGATGAGTTGCAGTTTGTGCAAGATAGAGTACTGGCGGCAGATGAGGACAGTCTTAGAATGACGCAGGCAGAGGAGAGGTATTTTGGAAATATTCAGTCTTGGCGAGGGACTGTGTATTGGGGATTGAATTTCAGCTCCGGGTCGAGGAAGACATTCTGGGTCTGTGCCATCTGGTTCGCCCTGAGACAGCAGCCAGGAAAGCGGATGCAAACGGGGCTAAATTGAAGAGTTGCTTGTGAGAACTGAAGATGCTTCACTCTCGACAATTGTTAGCTGCCAGGACAGCACAGCAGCAGTCGTGGAGTCGAGGGTAGTCGCGGAGAGATGAAATTGAGTATTGCTGGCATACATATCGAAGCTGATGCCATGCTTATGGATAATGTCACTGGCAGGCAGAATGTAAATGAGAAATGGGATCTGAGGATTGATCCAGGGGCGCCTTGTTAGGTGAGTGAGAAGAAATAGTTGTATGAGGCATTTTGGCTCCGTTGCTACCAGTGTTCCCTGAAGGTGTGTGGCTGTACACCAATCGGGAGGTCCCGCGTCGGTCACTCACCAGCTGGTGCTGCTGGAAGATACCGCGCATGCATGACCACCCAACAAATTTAAAGGGACCGTGCACGGAAAAAAATTAGAGGGAACATTGGTGATGGTGGAGGAGAATGGAATGTACAACAGCCTTCTGGTTCTGAACTTCAGTTGAGCGATCTTTCCCTTGCTAAGCTGGGCGCTCTCCCCAGATCTAACTGGAATGACTGACGTGACGTGTGTTCCTTTGCCTACTTCGCTGTTCAGTGATTCACCAGTGTAGGCCTGTTCATAAAAAATGGCTACTGCCTTCTTTCTCTCTCACCCACCACTTTTGGGTCTAAGGAATCATCTCCTGTCCTTCTCAAAATGGATGGGACCATCCTGACTTAATTAGTCTGGGATGAGTCTCAGTTTGAGTTGATCTGTGAGGGTCTGTCTAACTTTAATACACATGTTCAATGCCTGGCTGCAAACTCCTCTTTGTCTCAGCATCTGTGAAGTGAATTCACTTTGATTTAAACATACCACTTGAATGTAACTCATTTGTAAATCCTTTCTGTAGAAAAATGGTCCAGAAAAATTCCTGAAACATGACAGTGATTTTGACCTGTTTATTTTCAGTACAAATGAGTGGAATAGAAGCCAGATGGGTGTGTGCATAGTTGGGCGGTGATGATGCATTTAAGGTTAGATGATGTTAGAAAGGAGGCAGTAGTTGGAGAGTAAGAAGGGGTTAGATTGGGGCTTTTTGGTGACTGGGTGATTAGTGCAGCCTTGAAGACCAAGAAGAATGTTTGCAAAACGTAGTTCTGTAGTTGAGGCTGTTTGAGCATTGGACCACGTACAGGTGGTTAGTCGTGATCAGATTTACAACCACAGGTACATTTCCTGGTAGATGGGGAGAAGCTGCAGAGCATTCTGAGTCGGGGCTGGACTTAGTTGAAATCTAATGCATTGATTTGTATTTTTTTTGTGTCATTTCTAAAAAAAAAAAAATTTTAAGAGAGTTTTTAATGTGTGGCTGGAAGGTCAGACTTTAACATTCACTATAAAATCTTAGTTTTCATTTGAGCAGTTGAAAATGCTAATGCAGGGTGTCTATTAATCAGTTTCAGGAAAGCCTACTTAATTGTTTACAGCCTCAGGCTAAACATGTTACTTTGCAAACATCGTTTTTTTTAATATATCAATTCCAGTTAATTCATTGCTTTGGGCAGTAGATTAAAGGGAATGATATCGGGGAGCAATTGAGCAACCAGTGGAAGGCATTTGTGTGAAAGATCGTGAGTGACTTCTTGGGAAATGTAAAACTTTGAATGAAAAAGATTTATTACAAACCTAGTTATTACATTCATAGTTTGCTTACAGAAACTTATAGCTATGAAAGAAAGAAAAGAAAGATTTGCATTTCTATAGCGCCTTTCACGACCTCAGGATGCCCCAAAGCGCTTTACAGCCAATGAAGTACTTTTGAAGTTTAGTCACTGTTATAATGTTGGAATATAAGTACTTTTGCTTGTTGTATATTGTGCCTGAAGATCCTGACCTGCAAATGCACGAGCAAAATTAAACTGGTTTGATTATCAATACAGACCTTTAACTAAGTGCAGCATTTTAATTTAATGTATTTGATATTTCCAGTTGTACATCTGTTGATAAATTGGTGTTGTAACACTTTAAGGTGGTACAAAGTTTGTCATATACAGGGTAACATTGTGTCCAGATCTGTCCTTAACCTGCAGAGAAAATAATAGGCAAGCACGCAAGACATGCAGTGGGTGCAGCTTCCTGCGAGCACTTAACAGCTTCTAGCCATCCCTACAATTAAAATAATGTGCTGCTGTTCTCCACCTTGCCTGACTCCTGTCACAAGAAACAGTAATCTCCTGTCGTCAGTGTGAAATAAATCAAGATCTGCACTTTGGAAAAAAGTAACATTTCTTCATAATGTAAACTATTCCTCATCTTGTTCTTTGCATTGTGCTGTGCAGAAAATAGTGTGGCAAGGTCCACTACCAGAATGAACAAATCCCGCATTTAACTTGGTCTACACAAGAACCATTTCTATAAAGGTTGTACAAAGAGAGAATGCTTCGTGGCATTGGAAGTGCTGATGTTGATCGCACGTTGACATAATTGACTTGGGAATGCAAGCATTTTTGTGCAGTTTTCTCCTGTAATAAAAAATAAACTCCCTTGTGCAGCATTCTTAAACATGCTCTTGGTAATACCCAAGTTACCTTACAGAGTTGCATGGAACGGTAAACACTCTGCCAGGGACACAACGCTGCTCTTGTTTCATGGTTGTGTGTGCTTCCGGAGGCCAAGTGCCTTCAGTGCTTGCACTGAGTATGCATTTTGGCTTCTACCTATAATTAGGTTGACCTCTATTCGTCCTGATAAACTAATAATGCACTTTCATCATTGTGGCTTTCTTCCAACGTGTGGCAAGGTCCACTCCCAGAATGAACAAATCCCGCATTTAACTTGGTCCCACCTGCACACTCGCAAGACCTGTGGACGTGTATTGTTCTTCCAGGTTGCCAAATCCATCTGCAGTTTTAAAAGGCAAGTTTGGCAACCAAAGAGTGGGCTGATGTATTAGGTAATTGCTGTCTCGTTCCTGCAAGTCTCCAATCCATACCTTCCTGTTAAAGCACCATAAAGACCTGAAACTCGCCGTACAAACCTTGTCTGCCCCTGCTTTGGAGAGACACCATTTAGAATGACCAGGCAATTGCATGTTTTTCTTTGAAACAAAGCAGTGCTGCCTGGCCAGCAAAAAGCTTCAGCAGCACCATTTTAACTTAACCCTACTCTTGTGAGGAAGGATTGTGCATTGTTTAGAAAAGCCTGACTTAACTTTTTTAGGGACATGTCTCGGGGTTTGGTTCTCGGTAGTCAGATGAGCCTCCATGATTTGCAGCATCGTGCTCGAGTCTACTCCGTCCAGCTAATATTTGCAATTTATGTTGCTAAAAACTGTCCCCTTCACTTCTGTGACGAGGTGCTTGTTTATATCGAGAGCAACTGGGGAAACTTCAAGTCTTTTGAAATCAATCTGCCAAGTTTGCTTTCAGAACAGGAACTTTTTTTTTTAATGTTTTGCTGACTGACTAGGCTTAATGCAGTGCTGGATGATCCCCAGTATGTATCTGCCATTGATGGAGAAGTTAGTGGATACACAGTTGTCCAGCCTCCGAAGAGTGGAGGGTGCGAATTGGGACACCGTGTTTAGCAGAGGTTGTAGACATGTGGTGGAAATCTAAAGATTTAATTTCAGTAACTGCTCTTGCAGCATGGTATAATGGAAAGAGAACATCTCATCCGCCTACCTTGTTCTCATATTTACTTTGTGTGCTTCACCAGCATGAGCTCAGTGATGTGATTGACCTGAAGGAACCAGATAGCACCACAATGGTTGAACGTCGGCAGAAACGAGTAGCTGCTGAAGAGGCCAAGTTTGATTCTGATCATTATCTGTAAGTGAACCTTGTGAACTTAATAAACAGGTAACTTCAATTTTATTGTTAGGACGTTAGCACCAATTAGCTGATGTAATGACATCATGTAGAACCAACATCGCGCTCTCTTTCAATCACTGTCTTAATCATACTCATTTTTCTTTTCATCCTTTTGTTTTTCTTTTTTCTCTCTCTACCTTGAGAGGCCTTTCTATTTGAAAGGTGCGATAAATGTATGTTGTTTCTCTTTTTTTCTTGTAATTTATATCTTTCTCGAGTACTTGTCTGTTTCACTTTTGTTCTCGCTTTCTCACTCTTCAGTTGACTTAGTGTAATATATTTCTTGTAAACTTGTGAGAGAAAACATGCACACATTCTGGTTGAACTGGGGTTTATCAGAAATCATGATCTCAACAGAGAATATTCCTTTACACAAACTCTCCCAGCAGATCTCTGGACTCTTGTATTAAACATACAAAGCAGTCCCGAAATGCTTGGATCCAACGATTACTGCAACATCATTTCAGCCAGTCTCAAATTTTGATAAGTGTGATTCCAAGGGGATTTTTTTTTGTTCTTTCTGATGGAGATAGCAGCCTTTTGCCTCCGAGTGATACCCAGAGGCTACTCACTGTTGGCTGAAATAGAAGAAAAGCTAGAAATACATACATGAAGAATAATTCGTTTTGCCAGTAATTACATTTCTTGGACAATTCTGCCCTGTAAATGTCTTTAAAGCACAAATTCCTGCTTCTCAAATAGAAGTGGATAGTGTAAAGTTGCACATTCCCAGGTCTGTACAAACCATTTTTAACCACAGCAGGGCTTCCACATTGTTGAGTGGTTCTCTGATGTCCTTCAACAGCAAGAGAGTCTGTTGATTATTTTTTAATGGTCAACCAGGTATTGACGTGCACAGAACTCCATCACTATGCTTAAGTCGCACAACCAGATTACTGAGAAATCCACACAGATTCTGTGTGTGTGATGTGGCATTCCCTCTCTCTGGGTCACACCCCTCTTAAGTCCAGCTAGCTTCAGCACCTGTTGACAGACTGTCATAAAGATTCACGGGGGTGATTTTTAAAAGTATAATTTTTGTTAGGTATTTTCTTGTTAAGTAGTGGTGCAGAACTCCTGGAGTGTGTGCATCTCTACCAAGGAACAACATTGTGTTTAAAGGATTGTTAAATCATGTCTGTTTGAAAATTGACCATTTTTCTGTAATGTGGTGGTGCATTGTGACTTTCTTGAGTTATGGTGTTATGACTGAGAAGTGTTGAATAAGATTGTGTAACTCACAATCCACATGCACAAAGATATTTAGACTCGTTAACATAAATACATTTTGGTGCATTTTTTCAAAAGTACATTTTTTCCCCAATGGATTTACTAAGTTAATGGACTGTCCCAAAATACCTTTGTGACAAACAAATAGTAGAACCTTCGGTAGGAAAATTGCACATACACACTTTAAACTCTTCAGTAGAGCTGGGTTTATTGATGTTGAAGAAATGCTGTTAAGATCCTGTGACTGTACTTGCACCTTCAGGGCCGACCTGTTTGAGGACGATGCCATTCAGCACTTGCTGAAGTATAAACCTTGGTGGACTGACGATCAGAAGGCAAAAGGGGAAGCAAAGAGAACCCAAAATGAACAGTCTGATTGGATAGAGCCAGGAAGACAATTTGGTGAGTGGATGATGGAGGTTACTGTAATCCAGCAAACAAACTGATCACTAAAATGTCTCTGCTTCCTGTAATCTAAAGCTGCACCTGATCCAGTAGGACTTCTAGTCGGGCAAAATCCAAGCAACAGTGCTGAAGTTGTCGTTTAAATTCACCCTAAATGTGTCTTAAACCTATTCCAAAAAGATTCTGTTACAAATGCCACTCCGAGCAATTTGTTGCCGCACCTAATTAAGTGCATTGATCAATTCCAAAATCACATTCATCAAAATTACATCATTGGTTTTCCAAATCCTGGCATTTCTAATTGTGATTAATTACACCTAATGGAAATGCGACTGAGTGTAAGTGATCATTTCAAGCCCCAGGCTGTAACCTTTCTTGTGAAGTGGCTTACAACATTGCATGGCAGATGGTTTTGAAATAAGCAATCTGTTACGTGTGTAATGCTGAACTGTTTGTCCAATTATTGAGACTTTCCTTCCAAGAGAATCTCTGTGAAGTCTGCAGGAAAAAAATGAGATGTTGTAGTATTTAATCACATCCTTCGCTTTAACCCAGTGAAAGTATTGCATTATTTTTGGAAGAGTTGGACAGTCAAACACCAGCAAGGATCAACACCAATCTATTTTCAGTGTTTCAAAGCATCATCACAAAATACATGTCAATAGATTGCAAAAAGTTCTACGTGAAATAGGTGCAAATGATCAAGACCATTAAATGTTTATAAAGGCATTGCTTGTACATATCAAACAATGAAAGCTACCAGCATTACTTATTCTATTACATGTGGCATTACACTTGGATCAGTAATTCGATAATAATGGTAAGATATATATTAACCTTAGTTGGTTTTCAGAACAAATAACTTCAAATGAAGATCTGCAGCTACATGGTGAAATAAACTTCTAATTGTGACGGCACTCTGCTGAAAATTAGTTTAGATTCAGCAGAATCAGGATTGTATCTTACAATTACACTTATTGGGGTGGGGGTGGGTCTCCTGTTAACGGAACAAATATTTTTTTTGAAACTAAGTTATCAGAGTTATGACTTAAGTTTGTGAAAGTTGAAGTGGACAAACCACACAGCTTGGCTTCACTGAGATCTCCACCCCATAATAAATCAGCCTCTGAAGATAGCATTTCAGTGGCTGCGAGCTTGTATGGTGAAATGTTTAGAGCTGTGTCTGCTGTTGTGCAGGCATTTTACTAAAAATGGAGTGGTGGTATTAAAAAATGTTGCCTGGACTTGCAAGAACGGCTCCTGATACTGCACTCAGCGTTGTGTAAGTTGGGATTCTTTTCAGCAGCAGCTGACACAGCACAAGAAGAATTGCGACTGAAGGTGCTGCTGCTGGACTGTTTCAGTGCAATATTGGTCGGTGGATCTTGGGCAACTCTTTTTCGGTTTAAGGTGTTTTTGATTACGTGCGAGTAAAGTAAATATGGCTGGGTTTATTAACCTTGAGATCACTGCTGTTATATTGAGAAGAAAACATACCACTTTACCCTGCAGCAGAACCTGAAGAATGTATGTAACCTCAATTTCATTCTTCACTTGCTGTACCGGGGAAGAGTTTTATATTTTGTTTTTCTTTTGATTGCAGTAACGTTTATAACTTTAAAAAAAAATTGAACACACATCATCAGACATCCGAGATGCAGCGTTTGGCGACACAAACTACCTCTTGGGTATTTTTAAAACTGCACGTTTGCCTTGGGTCAAAGATACAGAACAATTTAAATAAAGCTAACTTGGTAAATACATTTCCTAGGATAGCAGCAGAGGACAGAAGCTCTGTATTTCAGAGTTTGCTCATGCTAATGTTGACTTTGGAGACTTATTTTTTTTCCTTTTCAAGTTCTGAAGGAAAATAAATTGACAGGCCAAGAGCTAATGTTCATAAAGTCATGTTATGTTTGGTAATTAAGTTGCATTTCCCCACTTATTCGTGACTGAATTTGCATACAGACATTTTGTAGTTATTGCTGGTCTTGTAATTTGCAGCAAATTCAAAATCTGCACCTATATGTATTATAAATGTATTTATTTTTTGAGGGCAAGTGATCAATATTTTCCCCACCAATTTTTCTCTCCACTCCTGAAGTAGCTCGAGCTGGCAGCCCTCCAGTGGCTCGCTGGAGTGGCCGTTTATCATGTGCAAGTCTAGACAGTCAGTATTAATGTGTTGTTTAACCGCGGAGTTGAGTCTGAAGCTGTTCCCAATTAAAACATTTTAGTCTGAATGGCGATCAGGAACGGGAACACTGACTTAAATTTTTCCACAAGGATGCTGAATACAATGCTGATTGATTTCAACTAACTCAGCACAGCACCGGAGTCGAACCTCGCACCTTCCTGATTTTTATAGGTCAGCAACATTCTAGCCAGACTTATCTGCTTCCTGTGCTCTCCGTGGTGTGACGGGGGGAAGGAAAACTGATCAATCCCAATTGTTTATTGTTGCAGTTTCAAGCTGCGGTATTCAAACTCATAAGCCAGAAACTGTCAAACCCGTTGGAGAATTATGAGCATGTTGTCTTTTCGTTGGTGGTATTCAGATGATTAAGTGGTGCAGTCTTCATGCTGGATACAGCCTTTACTGTTGTCAATGGTTTATTGATATTGCAGCACCACTCCTCCAACTAGCTGTGTAATAATACTCTCGGATCTCAGTTCTGTGGAAGTTGCCCCATGACCGTAGAAGGCAAATTGCACACCGGTGGAGAAACATTTAAAAAAACAAAACAAGCAAGCTTTAAAGTCCTGATTTAGACTCGCCAATAATTAATCTTGTGACAGTGAGCGGCTGAGACATACAACAGCAACAACTTGCATTTACATAGCGCCTTTAACATAGTAAAACGTCCCATGACGCTTCACAGGAGCGCTATCGGACAAAATTTGACACCGAGCCACATAAAGAGATATTAGGGCAGGTGATCAAAGGCTTGGTCAAAGAGGTAGGTTTTAACAGATTAAAAAGGTCCTAAGTTCAGTCCCCAATCTGTCCTGCGATAGCTGATCTCAGTGGGACAATGTTGCGGAGCTACAATTGATTGTTGTTAGGGACGGGGAATTTTTTTAAAATTTGTTTATGGGATGTGGGCGTCGCTGGCGAGGCCAGCATTTATTGCTCATCCCTAGTTGCCCTTGAGAAGGTGGTGGTGAGCTGCCTTCTTGAACCGCTGCAGTCCGTGTGGTGAAGGTGCTCCCACAGTGCTGTTCGGGAGGGAGTTCCAGGATTTTGACCCAGCGATGATGAAGGATCGGCGATATATTTCTAAGTCAGGATGGTGTGTGACTTGGAGGGGAATGTGGAAGTGGTGGTGTTCCCATGCACCTGCTGCCCTTGTCCTTCTAGGTGGAAGAGGTCGTGGGTTTGGGAGGTGCTGCCGAAGAAGCCTTGGCGAGTTGCTGCAGTGCATCTTGTAGATGGTACACACTGCAGCCACGGTACGCCAGTGGTGGAGGGAGTGAATGTTGAAAGTGGTGAATGGGGTGCCAATCAAGCGGGCTGCTTTGTCCTGGATGGTGTCAAGCTTCTTGAGTGTTGTTGGAGCTGCACTCATCCAGGCAAGTGTAGAGTATTCCATCACACTCTTGACTTGTGCCTTGTAGATGGTGGAAATGCTTTGGGGAGTCAGGAGGTGAGACACTCGCCGCAGAATACCTAGCCTCTGACCTGCTCTTGTGGCCACAGTATTTATGTGGCTGGTCCAGTGAAGTTTCTGGTCAATGGTGACCCCCAAGATTTTGATTGGCGAGGCTCACGCCTTGATAGCTATGCAGCAGCCCTGTGCTGGAAGTGTGTTTGTGTGTAAATTGAGGTAGGTTTACATGAAATCTGAGAAACCTTGGACTTCACATCTCAATGTGCAGTGAAACATTTGAAAGTTAGTATTCTGAGCTACAGTCTCTTGAACTAATTCCACAGACATGAAGCAGCTGCTGAAGTTTTGATGCTGCTTGAGGTGAAGCACATTACGAAGAGTAGATTGTTTTTACGTCCATATAAAATAGAGTCCTTTTCTGACAGCACCGGTGTCTTTCACAGTGGCTGCACACTGGAGGTGAATCTCAGCTAATTTTTTCTGAAGGACTGATTCTGCTGGATGTCTTTGGGGAATAAGTATCAGATCAGACAAGCCTGAGCCTGATGTGTTTCCTTCTGCTAAACAGATCTACCTGTAGATGGTGCAGGAGGGGTCAATTCAGTGGTTTTATGTATTTATTATTCTTGGTGCATTTATGCAGTTGTAAATTTCTGAATGGATTCCCGTTGCAGTGACATGCTAAATTTTGAAGTACAATTTCTTCTGTGCATGGAATTGCATGAGGGGCTCTGTTTTTTCAATTCAAATCCCAGGTTAGCTCATGTAGAACAAGGGCCTGATCATGAACAAAGTTATTGCAAGTATACGGCACATTTCACATCTTCAGAACGTCCCAAAGCTCATCACAGGCAGTGGTTTACTTTATGAAATGTAGTGACTTTTTTAAGCAGTCGCGGCAACTAATTTGTGCAGAGTAAGGTCACACAAATAGCAATGAGATGAATAATCTGTTAATTTGG
Source organism: Squalus acanthias (assembly GCA_030390025.1). Lineage (NCBI taxonomy): Eukaryota > Metazoa > Chordata > Chondrichthyes > Squaliformes > Squalidae > Squalus > Squalus acanthias. The sequence goes on from JASTWF010000422.1 coordinate 11,025, forward strand.
TGAATGTTGGTTGTAAAATGAATGTTGGCCAGGACACCTGGAGAGGTCCCTGCTCTTCTTCCAGTAGTGTCACGGGATCTTTAACATCCACCTAAACAGGCAGCCAGGACCGACATCTTCTCCGAAAGACAGCACCTCAGACAATGCAGAAATCCCTCGGTGCTGTTAAGTATGTTCTGTATAAATTTGACCGCCCTCGATTGAAACCTCAGCAGAAGTATGAAAAACTGGCAAAGTGGAGCAGGCTGCAGTGGCCCAGCAGTCTGATGGAAGAGAAATGTAGGTTGACACCAAGGATGCAGATCATCTCCCCAATATTAATGTTCTGACCGGGGGGGGATTCACCCTCGCCAACCCATTCACCTGCCCCACGCCCAAAGTATCTCGCATTTTCTCACTAGCAGGAGGTTTTAGCAATGGGTGGGTGTGTCAGCATTTCCAGACAAGCCAATCCATTCACATCATGCAGTAGGGAGCAAATTCCGTTTCCTAGGAATCACAGGTCTACTTATGGAAGCTGCCTTTATGCTGCATCCATACCTAAAGAGTGTTGGAAAGAGCCTGAGTTGCAACAGCCATACACTGGTTTGTTTCTGTGCTCTCTGAACAAGATTGTGATTCACAGTTGATTATGATGTCATTTCTTTGAGAGGAGTGGGTTCCAAGTAAGGCTTGATCTGTGAAAGCAAAGCTTACTATTGCTTGTGCAGTGAGACTTGCAATTTCCTGCTGTTTCTCCATTGTCAGCTGTGGCTCAGTGGGTAGCACCCTCACCTCCGAGTCAGAAGGTTGTGGCCTAAAGTCCCAGGGACTTGAGCACAAAAATCTAGGCTGACACTCCAGTGCAGTGCTGAGGGAGTGCTGCACTGTCGGAGGTGCCGTTTTTCAGATGAGACGTTAAACCAGGGCCCCGTCTGCTCTCTCAGGAGGACACTAAAGATCCCATGGCACTATTTTGAAGAGGAGCAGGGGAGTTATCCTCTGTGTCCTGGCCAATATTTATCCCTCAATCAACATAACAAAAACAGATTATCTGATCATTATCACATTGCTGTTTATGGGAGCTTGCTGTGCGCAAATTGGCTGCCGCGTTTCCTACATTACAACAGTGACTCCACTTCAAAAGTACATAATTGGCTGTAAAGCACTTTGGGACGTCCGGTGGTCATGAAAGGCACTATATGAATGCAAGTCTTTCTTTATACATTTCTCTTGGTGCAAATTGTTTTTCCTCCTCAACAACAACAACTTGCATTTATATAGCACATTGAACATAGTAAAACGTCCTCAGGCGCTTCACAGGAGTGGTATCAAACAAAATTTGAGAGATTATGTCAAGTGAGCAAAGGTTGGTCCAAGAGGTAGGTTTTAAGGAACGTCGAAAAGAAGTGAGAGGCAGAGAGGTTTAGGGCCAAGGCAGCAGAGTTTTGAATGAGCTCAAGTTTACAAAGGGTGCAAGGTGGGAGACCGGCCAAGAGGGCATTGAGTCTCGAGGTAACAAAGGCCCTCCCCTGATGAAACTGGTTCCAGTTTACATTCCTCAGGTCAACCTGCAGCGATTGTGCCTGGAAGTCTGAAATGGTGATTGCATCGCAGCTGTGGGTAATTAGCACTCCCATATTAAACATCCCTTAATGAGGGATTGGGACTTGAAGTTAATAGAATTTTATGTGATTTAGACACACTGCCTCGACTGAAATAAATTATTGTGTGCTTAACCCCTTCCAACAACAACGCTGTGACTGAGTGGCTGATCTCTGTGCAAATGATTTTAAATTGGAATGACTTGCACCAGAATCATTTACCCACTGCGTGATTTATGGTGCCAGTAATAACCAGTCGGAGGCATCAAGATCTGATGAAAAATGGCTGTTATCATAAAAGAAAGAAATCAAATTCAGCACAAAATGAAGAGAGTAATCCCCTGCATTGCAGGAGAATAAAAGTTTGCCAGATTTAGATAGAAATATAAAGCTCTGGTGTATTTTTGTCTGTTCAATTCAAATTGCAAGGATTATGAAAATTTGCCTTGTTAACACCATACAAGCATGTCGGATGAGCAGAACTGCAGAGAGCCTGAGCTCCTCTGGAACAATTTGCCCTCGACTGCAGTAATCAAAGTGACAACATACCTGTGAGCTTGCGTACAACACCCCAAGACTGGACACCATCCACAACCAAACTGGTCATGCCAATAGGCTCATGGAACTTGCAACACCTTCATTTCATTAGAAGGATAATCCAGAATATTACTTCAAATTAGATTGCGAGAGTAGTACCTTGGGAACTAGTAAAGGGCAAATTCAGGATTGATATCCGGAAATTCCTCTTCACACACAGGTTGCTCAATGTATGGAACAGACTCCCAGAAAGAATAGTGGGAGGTGAAAACTCTGGAATGTTTTAAGGAACGATTGGATATTGCAATGATGGGGACTGCATATTGCATCTGTATGAAGAAATAAAATGGGCCAAATAGGCTTCCTCATCTGTAATTCTCTTGTGAAATTTCTAGGAAAATTTTCGAAGTGTGTGTAAGCAATAGCATGATAATCGTAGGGGCTTTTAATAATCATAAAATAGACTGAGATAAGGATAATGTTAGTGGTGAGGAATCCATATCCAGGACTGTGTTCTCAGTCAATAATAAGTACTCCAACAAGCAAAGAAGCACTGCTCCCATGCTAGCTGACATTGTTAACGGTTCGCTCTCCTCAGGTACTGTCCCCCTCTCCCTCAAATCTGCTGCCATCACCCCTTTCATCAAAAAAACAACCCTTGACCCCCTCTGTCCTTGCAAACTACCGCCCCATCTCCAACCTCCCTTTCCCCTCCAAAGCCCTTGAACGTGTTGTCGCTTCCAATTCCATGCCCATCTTTCCCACAACTCCATGTTTGAATCCCTCCAATCAGGTTTCCGCCCTTGCCACAGTACCGAAACGGCTCTCGTCAAAGTCACAGATGACATCCTTTGTGACTGTGACAAAGGTAAACTGTCCCTCCTCATCCTTCTTGACTTGTCTGCAGCCTTTGACACGGTTGACCACTCCATCCTTCTCCAACGCCTCTCCACCGTCGTCCAGCTGGGTGGGACAGCACTCGCTTGGTTCCATTCTTGTCTATCTAATAGTAAGAAGTCGCACAACACCAGGTTATAGTCCAACAGTTTTATTTGAAATCACAAGCTTTCGGAGCTGCTGCTCCTTCGTCAGGTGAAGTGAAGAATACAAATCGGCACAGCATATATAGACAGAGAACAATGCCTGTGCAGCGTACAATGTCAGACGACTACAGTTAATCTTCCTGACTGCCTTTTATTACACCTCGGCAGAGAAACAATCAGGTTAGTCAGGAAGACATTATATCAAAGACATAGCAAAATACAACTAAGACAATGAGGTGGGGTCACAGGGGGTCTAATGTGTCAGATGCTGCAGTCTGTATGGAAAACCATAAACTTTAAACTTTTTTTTTTTTACTGGAAATCACATCTGTGAACAAGCCAACGACGACTCGAGTCTGGATGACTCTACGTCAGGTGGTGTTACATGTAGCATGACATGAACCCAAGATTCCGGTTGAGGCCGTCCTCATGGGTGCGGAACTTGGCTATCAGTTTCTGCTCGATGACTATAACCTGGTGTTGTGCGACTTCTCACTTTTGTCCACCCCAGTCCAACACCGGCATCTCCATATCTAATAGTAGTCAGAGAATCACCTGCAACGGCTTCTCTTCCCGCTCCCGCATAGTTACCTCTGGTGTTCTCCAAGGATCTATCCTTGGCCCCCTCCTAATGTATGCTGACGACACCCAGCTCTACCTCACTACCACTTCTCTCGACCCCTCCACGGGGTCTCTAAATTGTTAGACTGCTTGTCCGACATCCAGTTCTGGATGAGCAGAAATTTTCTCCAATTAAATACTGGGAAGACCGAAGCCATTGTTTTCGGTCCCCACCACAAACTCCATTCTCTAGCCACTGACTCCATCCCTCTCCCTAACATCTGTCTGAGGCTGAACCACACTGTTTGCAACCTTGGTGTCATATTTGACCCTGAAATGAGCTTCCGACCACATTAAGCCCGCCTATTTCCACCACCGTAACATCGCCCGTCTCCGCCCTTGCCTCAGGTCATCCGCTGCTGAAATCCTCATCCATGCCTTTGTTACCTCTAGACTTGACTATTCCAATGCACTCCTGGCTGGCCTTCCACATTCCACCCTACCTAAACTTGAGGTCATCCAAAACTCGGCTGCCCGTGTCCTAACTTGCACCAAGTCCCGTTCACCTATCAGCCCTGTGCTCACTGACCTACATTGGCTCCCGGTTAAGCAATGCCTCAATTTCAAAATTCTCATCCTTGTTGTCAAATCCCTCCATGGCCTCGCCCCTCCCTATCTCTGTGATCTCCTTCAGCCCCACAACCCCCCGAGACATCTGTGCTCCTCTAATTCTGCCCTCTTGAGCATCCCTGATTATAATCGCTCAGCCATTGATGGCCGTGCCTTCTGTTGCCTCGGCCCTAAGCTATGGAATTCCCTGCCTAAACCTCTCTGCCTCTCTACCTCTCTTTCCTCCTTTAAGATGCTCCTTAAAACCTACCTCTTTGACCAAGCTTTTGGTCACCTGCCCTAATTTATCCTTATGTGGCTCGGTGTCAAATTTTTGTCTTATAATACTGCTGTGAAGTGCCTTGGGACGTTTTACTACGTTAAAGACGCTGTGTAAATACAAGTTGTTGTTGCTTGACCTACTTCTACGTAACAAAGTGAGGTAAGTAAGCAATTTAAAACCTTTTGTGGTCTCTGTTATCCCAATAAAATGAGATTCAGTGTAAGATAAGGGCAAAGTAGAGAGAGAGCGCAAGGGTACTTGACTGTAAAAGAAACTATAGTGAGATAAAATGAAGGGAAATTAAGCCATAAATCAGTAATATTTAACCAGGAGATGGTAACTGTTCAAATAAAGTACATTTTCATGAAGAAAAAAGGGAGTGTATAGAGGACTAAATGAAAACGTGAGATTAAATTAAATTTGAAATTTAAAAAAACATTTAGTGCTTATAGGGTCGATAATAAAAGCTGGGACAAATAAACAACATAGAAAACTAAAAAGAGGGAGATTATAAAGGCTAAGCAAGGATGAGAGAAACTAAGGAAAAAACATCAAGGACAATAGAAAGGTTTTCTATAGGTACCTTAGTAGTGATGATGGAGTCTCCCTTTGAATTGCTGGATGAGTCTCAGTTGTGACAACTGAGAAGCCTACACATCAAGTGGACTATAGTAAGAAGATCTGTGTGTTAGCTGGTCTCTCACTCTCATCCGAACAGACCATTGTTTGTTGGTGAGAAGTGCATCAACTAAAGGACTCGTAGGTATGGATGCAGCACGTTGTGAGGAGCCAGGATTGAAGTCCACAGACTCAACCCATTTGTGGCCAAAATGACCACCACCTTCTTCAGGGATGTCGTACCAGGGATGCACTATAGTGTCAGGCAGATAATGGGTGATAGTCCTGAAACACCACAATAGATCTGATAGTTGGTCCAGTTATTGTCTGGAACCCTCCTAGATTGATTACCAACATAGGCTTATGACCCTGCAGATTGGTTCTCTTCAATTACCAATGCCTTTTCAAAGTTCCTGTGGAATCTGTTTCAGCCACCCTATCAAGTAAAGTGTTCCAGATCATCATAACCCCTGTGTGGGAAATAAAATTCTCCTAATTTCCCCTCTTATGATTCTGTTGGTGTATTAGCTGACGGTTATTATAGAGATATATGGCATAAAAATAAAACAAAAAAGGTGACTCAACCGTGGCTAACAAAGGAAATTAGGGATAGCATAAGATCCAAGGAGAGGACATATAAATTGGCCAGAAAAAGCAGAAAACCTGAGGATTGGGAACAGTATAGGATTCAGCAACGAAGGACAAAAAGATTAATTAAGAGGGGGGAAATAGAGTATGAGAGTAAGCTTGCAGGGAACATAAAAACTGACTGTAAAAGCTTTTATAGATATGTGAAGAGAAAAAGATTGGTGAAGTCAAGCGTAGGTCCCTTGCAGTCAGAATCAGGGGAATTTATAATGGGGAACAAAGAAATGGCAGATCAATTAAATACATCGGTTCCGTCTTCACAAAGGAGGACACAAATACCCTCCCAGAGATGTCGGGGAACATAGGGTCTAATGAGAGGGAGGAACTGAAAGAAATCAGTATTTGTAGGGAAATAGTGTTAGGGAAATTGACGGGATTGAAGGCCGATAAATCCCCAGGGCCTGATAATCTACATCCTAGGGTACTTAAGGAAGTGGCCCTAGAAATAGTAGATGCATTACTGGTCATCTTCCAAAATTCTATAGACTCTGGAACAGTACCCATGAATTGGAGGGTAGATAATGTTACCCCACTATTTAAAAAAGGTGGTAGAGAGAAAACGGGGAATTATAGACCGGTAAGCCTGACATCGGTAGTGGGGAAAATGCTAGAGTCCATTATAAAAGATGTAATCGCAGAGCACTTGGAAAACAGTGACAGGATCGGACAAAGTCAACATGGATTTACAAAAGGTAAATCGTGCTTGACTAATCTACTAGAATTTTTTGAGGATGTAACTGGTAAAATAGATAAGGGAGAACCAGTGGATGTGGTGTATTTGGACTTTCAGAAGGCTTTCGATAAGGTCCCGCATAAGAGATTAGCGTGTAAAGTTAAGGCACATGGGATTGGGGGCAAGGTATTGACTTGGATAGAGAACTGGTTGGCAGACAGAAAGCAAAGAGTTGGAATAAACGGGTCTTTTTCCGAGTGGCAGGCAGTGACTAGTGGGGTACCGCAGGGATCGGTCCTAGGACCCCAGCTATTCACAATATATATTAATGATCTAGACGAGGGAATTGGATGTAATATCTCCAAGTTTGCAGACGACACAAAGCTCGGTGGGAGTGTGTGCCGTGAGGAGGATGCCGAGAAACTCCAGTATGATTTGGACAGGTTGGGTGATTGGGCAGAAGCATGGCAGATGCAATATAATGTGGATAAATGCGAGGTTATCCACTTTGGTGTCAAAAACAGGAAGGCAGATTATTATCTGAATGGCAATAGATTGGGAGAAGGGGAAGTGCAACGAGACCTGGGTGTCCTTGTGCACCAGTCGCTGAAGGTAAGCATGCAGGTGCAGCAGGCGGTTAAGAAGGCAAATGGTATGTTGGCCTTCGTAGCGAAAGGGTTTGAGTACAGGAACAAGGATGTCTTGCTGCAGTTGTACAGGGCCTTGGTGAGACCACACCTTGAGTATTGTGTGCAGTTTTGGTCGCCTTATCTGAGGAAGGATGTTCTTGCCATGGAGGGAGTGCAGCGAAGATTCACCAGGCTGATACCTGGGATGGCAGGAATGACGTATGAGGAGAGATTGGGTCGATTGGGCTTATACTCGCTGGAGTTTAGAAGAATGAGAGGGGATCTCATTGAAACTTATAAAATTCTAACAGGACTAGACAGACTGGATGCAGGAAGGATGTTCCCAATGGCCGGGGAGTCCAGAACCAGGGGTCACAGTCTAAGGATAAGGGGTAAGCCATTTAGGACTGAGATGAGGAGGAATTTCTTCACCCAGAGAGTGGTGAACCTGTGGAATTCTCTACCACAGAAGGCAGTAGAGGCCAATTCGTTAAATATATTCAAGAAGGAGTTAGATATATTTCTTAAAGCTAAAGGGATCAAGGGATATGGGGAGAAAGCAGGGACAGGATACTGAATTTGGATGATCAGCCATGATCTCATTGAATGGCGGAGCAGGCTCGAGGGGCTGAATGGCCTGCTTCTGCTCCTATCTTCTATGTTTCTATATTAGTTTTACCTTGGTCAGTGTGTGGTATATTCTCTTTATATTTAATTATCGTGGAAGAAATTTTTTTTTCTGTTTAAGTGGATTTTGAAAGTGCTTTTTTTTTCTGGAGCGTATAATGAAGTAAAATTCCTCCAGCTTCTATTTAATGTCTAACATTTCTCTGTAATAAAACCATGCGGTTAACTTACCTTAGTATTACTGAACACACATTTGTTTTAAAATTTGCTTAAAACAAATGCCTGCTAAAACTTTATCTTTTAGAAGTGTTTAAAAACTGATTCAGAAGTGTTATTTAAAAAGAAAACCTAACTCTTGCTTTCAGTCAAATTTTCTGAAGATGAAAAGGAACAGCTGCGAAAATTCACCAACAAGAGTTACCTGTTGGATAAAAGGTCTTGCCAGAATGTTTACTCCAGCCTGGTTGACATAATCCTCGCATATGCCTATGAAGTCCGCAGTACTGAAGGGGAAACCAATGTAAGTCCATCCATTAATTCATACAGTTGACTTTAAATTAAAAAAAACCCCACATATTTGTGCTTAGTGCTGGGAAGCAATTTTTTTTCCCAACCTTTGGCATCTACAGTCAGCATCGGGCACTGTGAGGTCAAGTTCAGTGTCAGTCATTTTATCACCTACCTACTAATCAAGTTCTTTGTAGAATTCTAGTGCCATTACCTTTCAAAGTTTAAACTTTTATTTTTATAAAGTTGCTTCGTGTCATGAATGTTTTAATAAGCACGCTTCAGTATAGTACACAGGCAGATAGTTGCAGGCTAGAGCAATGTCTTGCAACTCCAAACTCCAAATAACATGGATTACATTGGTGTCCATTGTTCCATTTCCCAGATTAAACCATCTTTATGTGCTGTATGGCTGAGAGTTTGTGCTGAACCACAAACTTACTTAAGACTGTGTTTACATATTGTACAGGGCCCCCTCACTGGTAGCAGAGAGAGAGAGGGAGGGCACTTTTATAATCCTGAGCTGGATTTCAGTCATATTCCAGAAGTGGGAAGGACAATATGGTAGCCCACTGCCTTCTGTACTTCTTATCCATCTACAGCCTCAACATCCTATGTTAGTTATTTTCCAATCAGTCCATTCAGATGACTGGTATAAGAGCAAAGACTGGGATGTTCACAGCAAAGTCAATAATAACTTGTTAATAATGGTTTAAAGTGAATCATCATGTCTTGTAATCGTTGTCTTTTTCAGACTGAATCCTCATGGAACATCTGGAAACTGAGCGGGACATTATGTTGGCTTGAAGTAAGAGAGATGCCTTTTTATGCCATTTGTGTTGCCTTGTATGTAGACTTGGGTAAATCAGTCAATGTAAGAGCTTTCGGCTGTCCCCATCAACCAAATAAATGTTCAGTCATCAAAGCTTATCCCTCTAGAACATTAACTCTGCAATCGTGGATATAAGAACATAAATGAGTACCAAGTTGCTACGAGTCATTGATCGACTGGAGTGACAGATGGCAAATGCCTCTTTAGCTGTTGGATAAGAGCCAATAGAGATTCATTGAAGATTGATAATGCTTCAGTTACCGACTGTACAAGGCTGTTATGGGAGAATTCCTGAGAGCAGTGAGAGACAATAGCCCCTGTTCTGTTGTCTGTTTGCTTAGCTTTTGAATTAGGTGAGCAGTGCATATTTAGTTGGAGATGTGGAGGTGTATTCATCGACCCTTGAACTGCCAGGAAAATGTGTTTTTCCAGTGTGTTGCCCTTTCTCTCCCAAGACAAGTGATATTACTGGGATACATGTCCAAGACTGCCAGCCCTTCCTTTATCTTGCCCAAGTGGTCATTCTTCGTGTGTGAGCATAGTTAGTGATTGGTGGCAGACCCATTTGTGTTCTCTCCTGATATTCATGCATTCTGTTACACTTTTAGGTTTTACCAGATGCTTCAGTCATGGTCCGTATCACAAACTACTCCTGTAAGCAACCCCTTGCTTCCCATAAACCAGAGTGTAACTTTAGGCGCATGATATCTGTAATGTATCATCAGCTGGGAGTTGAACAGAAACCCCTTGTTGTAATAGTTCACTAAATTGACATGAGTCATGTGTTGACATTGACATGTGTTCCCTTAGTCTTCAAGTAGCAGAAGAATAAACTATGCCAGACTGTGTGGTTTAGGCTATAAAGTGCAAATCTAATTTGTTCAAAATAAAAAGTAGACAGTAGTAGAAAACCAACACAGCAGATTTCAGTTGATTACAGAACCTTTAAGTTGCACCACCTCATGAGCTGTCGAGAGTTTTGAGCATGCTGATTGGCGTATATACCTCCTAGTACCTTTTTGAAGTTCAAAAACTGGGATACTGGAAGTCAAGCTGTCTTCTATAGTTGAACAAAACTTGACGAATTTAAGCGATGGTTTCCTGAATTCCAGCTATATGCTAGACCGAAACTCATTTACATGTGTTATCAAGACCACTGGTGTATGCTGATTGTTTTCAGGACTGAGCAAGCAGTATACATTAAGAGGTTTCAACTTGTTTTGCAATCAAAACATCTTTGCTTCGAAATAATGCCTTGCTTCCTGAGTGAGTATGGAAGGCTGTGGCTATTGATGATGAGATCTACAGTTCAAGTGCCCGATGAAGTAACCTGCCACATCTCAACAACAATAACAACTTGCATTTATATAGTGCCTTCAACATAGTAAAATGTTCACAGGCGTGTTATCAAACAAGATTTGAGGGTTGCAGGTAATGTTCCCGTTAATTCTTTTTGGGCGCGCGGCCCCTTTACAATACCGCGCATGCGCAGTTTTTCCCCATTGAAGAGCCGGTGAGCCGGCGCTGCGGGAGGTCCAGAGAGCTGTGCGGCCACGCAGCTTAAAGGAAACATTAGTTGTGGGGCTGGAGGAGGTTTCAGAGATAGGGAGGGGTGAGGCATGGAGGGATTTGAAAACAAGGATGAGAATTTTAAATTTGAGGCATTATCGGCCCGGGTTCCAATGTAGGTCAGCGAGCACAGGGATGATGAGTGAACGAGACTTGGTACGAGTTAGGATACAGACAGCAGAGTTTTGGATGAGCTGAAGTTTACGCAAGGTGGAAGATGGGAGGCCGGCCAGGAGTGAAGTCTAGAGGTAACAAAAGCATGGATGAGGGTTTCAGCAGCAGATGAGCTGCGACAAAGGCGGAGACGGGCGATGGTACGGAGGTGGAAGTAGGCGGTCTTGGTGATGGAGCGGGTAGATATTAAAAATACGTTACCTTTCTTGTGATTGAAATGTAACAGGTCTCCCTATGTATTACAGTTCACATATTCACACTTTTCAAGTAAATGTCAGCAGGTAGTGAACAAGAAAGCTGACTGTTCTGTTATTTCTCCTTTCTTAGCCTAGAAACACATGCTAATTGTTGTGCACACACTGCTGCTCCAGGTAAAATCACCTAGAGATCGAACTGGAAACTTTGCGTTTGCGTGGCACAGTCGCACATCAGGTCATGCGTTTACCCAAAAGGCATTCGGAAGGGTTCGCCTGTGAATTTTCTAATGAGACAGTTCGCTCTTTTCTACCATTAGAAACTTTTAACACTGTACAGGAGGCTGCCTGATATCCTTTTAGATTCAAAAAGTTGTGGAGAGACTCTGCACTCTCTCTTGGAAGTACGCTTGATATTGGAAACTTAAAATGTTGGGAGCAATTAATGCAAACCTACAATCCAACCACAGTGTAGTTTGACCGTGTGACACTCCGATAAAAGAATATCTGCTCCTACTTGTTTAAAAAAAAAACACAACCCTTTTTCCCTCTCTTTGGTCTTGTCTTGGCAGCGACAATGGTTGCTAGAAGGTACAAGTAAATGACCTGGAGAGGGGGGAGGAATTTGCCTTTCTTCCCTTTGTCAGAAAGTGCCTGGCCTTTGCTTAGCATCTCCCCATAACAATGTGGCCAAGTTCAAAAATTCCATGTAAATCCAAGGTCCTGCTGCCCAGGTGAGACCTCCTCCTCACTCTGCATAAAACTAAAGCTGAATAATTGCTGAAGAGGATGCAAATGAAAACCATATCTTGCTGGACACAACTGCAGTGCAACCCAAGGTTCTTATTTGTTAACCCACATGTGGAAGCCAAGTGAGAGCTTCTGGTGAATTAGGATGGGCTGCCATTTTCACCAATTTGTATTTCAGTAGCGTGTAATCTCAGTGTCAGCTGTGGCTCAGTGGGTAGCACACTCGCCTCTTGAGTCAGAAGGTTGTGGGTTCAAGTCCCACTCCAGGGACTTGAGTACATAAAAAGCTAGGCTGACACTCCAGTGCAGTGCTGAGGGAAGTGCTGCACTGTCTTTCGTTAAACCGAGGACCAGTCTGCTCTCTCTGGTGGACGTAAACGATCCCATGGCATGATCTCGAAGAAGAGCAGGGGAGTTATCCCTGGTGTCCTGGCCAATATTTATCCCTCAATCAACATAACAAAAACAGATCATCTGGTCATTATCACATTGCTGTTTGTGGGAGCTTGCTGAGCGCAAATTGGCTGCCGCGTTTCCCACATTACAACAGTGACTCCACTTCAAAAGTACTTTATTGGCTGTAAAGCGCTTTGAGACGTCCGATGGTCGTGAAAGGCGCTACAGAAATGCAAGTCAGTCTTTCTTTATGATACAAATGAATATCAATGGACTTTTTCTGTTTCACAATACAGACTTATCATTCTCTTCAAGAAGTTCTGGTATCCTTCAGCAGAAGAGTTTTGTGTTATCCCTTTTATCGACATTTCCACTTGGCTCTGAAAGCTGTTGAGGATGCAGTCTTAATACTTCAGTTGGGTAAGAACCATTTGTAAAACTGAACCAAAACTGTTAAAAAGAATAACAATTTACCTTTATAACTTGTTCACCAGAGATGCTGTTCAATATGTCTGTTGTATTAATCATACAGTGAGGCAAATTAGACGGTGTAGAGAACTGCCCGTGGAACTATACCCAACATCAGTCATGGCCTTCAGGTGAAGATGAGAGCGGAGGGAGAGAGGGTTGGGGGAGGGGAGGGGGTTGGCGGGGTGGGGGGAGGGAGGGAAGTATCAGGGCTGTGATCCAAAGCTCATTAACTAGGACATCAAGTTGCGAATGTTTTCTTACAACAAGTAATTAGAGCAGGATGATCCACCTCTTTGGAAAATCTTGATTTAAGAGATTATTTGAATTGATGTATTATACACACACAGTTGATGGAGGCTTAAATTACTATAACATCCAAGGATATAACAGGGCTGTATTTTGCATTCTTAAGAATGAATCTTCAACAACAGTTGGATACTTACACTTGTTTCTCTCACCACCATCGCCCCCCCCCCATCCCCCATTTTCTCCTAAAGGTGCCCACTTATTGCTGGGGTCTGGTTCTGTGGGAAGATTTTTGCTTGATTTCTATCCAATAATTGCAGTATAATTTACTGTGGAGAGACATTTGAATATGGATTTCATTGTATGCTTCAATGCAGAACCTTTCCAAGGCCACATTCACTGACTACTAGCCCTGAATAATAGGCTCAGAAAGCACAGTTCAAACCTTATTCTCTCTCATTCAGACAGAAACAGTGTGAAATGTTTGTGAAGGTGTTCCCTGATCAAAAAACACTTTTTAATCAGAAGGACGTTTATAACTTCCTTATTATGCTTGTTAATAAAACCACAGGGTTTTGCTTCAGAATGGAATTTTGTTGGTGTTTCCGGGGCAGTGGAGGGGGTCGAGGGAGGTGGTGGAGAGGTTGATTTCCTTTGGTGACCTCATCTGCAGACATTGTGTCAGACACGCTGATGACACCCAGCTTTACCTCTCCGCCACCTCCCTCGACCCCTCCACTGCCTCTGTGCTGTCAGAGCTCTTGTCCAGCATCCAGTCTTGGATAAGCTGCAATATCTTCCAGTTAAATGTTGGGAAGGTGGAAGCCATCGTCTTTGGTCCGAGCCACCAACTCCATCCCCCAACCCAGCCGCTGCCTCAACGACAACAACTTGTATTTATATCGCGCCTTTAACATAGTAAAACGTCCCAAGGTGCTTCACAGGAGTATTATAAGACAAAACACCGAGCCACATAAGGAGAAATTAGGGCAGATGACCAAAAGCTTGGTCAAAGAGGTAGGTTTTAAGAAGCGTCTAGAGCTTAGAGCCTAGGCAACAGAAGGCATGGCCACCAATGGTTGAGCGATTATAATCAGGGATGCTCAAGAGGGCAGAGTTCGAAGAGCACAGATATCTCGGGGGCAGGGTGTTGTGGGGCTGAAAGACATTACAGAGATAGGGAAGGGCGAGGACTTGGAGGGATTTGAAAACAAGGATAAGAATTCTGAAATTGAGGCATTGCTTAACCGGGAGCCAATGTAGGTCAGCGAGCACAGGGGTGATGGATGAACGGGACTTGGTGCAAGTTAGGACACGGGCAGCTGAGTTTTGGATCCCCTCAAGTTTACGTAGGGTAGAACGTGGGAGGCCAGCCAGGAGTGCATTGGAATAGTTAAGTCTAGAGGTAACAAAGGCATGGATGAGGGTTTCAGCAGTGGATGAGCTGAGGCAAGGGCGGAGACGGGCGATGTTACGGAGGTGGAAATAGGCGGGCTTAGTGTGGTCGGAAGTTCATTTCGGGGTCAAATATGACATCAAGGTTGTGAACAGTGTGGTTCAGCCTCAGACAGATGTTAGGGAGAGGGATGGAGTCAGTGGCTAGGGAATGGAGTTTGTGGCGGGGACCGAAAACAATGGCTTCGGTCTTCCCAATATTTAATTGGAGAACATTTCTGCTCATCCAGAACTGGATGTCGGACAAGCAGTCTGACAATTTAGAGACCGTGGAGGGGTCGAGAGAAGTGGTAGTGAGGTAGAGTTGGGTGTCGTTAGCGTACATTAGGAGGGGGCCAAGGATAGATCCTTAGGGGACACCAGAGGTAACGATGCGGGAGCGGGAAGAGAAGCCGTTGCAGGTGATTCTCTGGCTACAATTAGATAGATAAGAATGGAACCAGGCGAGTGCAGTCCCACCCAGCTGGACGACGGTGGAGAGGCGTTGGAGAAGGATGGAGTGGTCAACCGTGTCAAAGGCTGCAGACAAGTCAAGAAGGATGAGGAGGGATAATTTGCCTTTGTCACAGTCACAAAGGATGTCATTTATGACTTTGATGAGAGCCGTTTTGGAGTTGAGGCAAGGGCGGAGACGGGCGATGTTACGGAGGTGGAAATAGGCGGTCTTAGTTATGCCGCGGATATGTGGTCGGAAGCTCATTTCAGGGTCAGATGTGACACCAAGGTTGCGAACAGTGTGGTTCAGCCTCAAACAGATGTTAGGGAGAGGGATGGAGTTGGTGGCTAGGGAATGGAGTTTGTGACGGGGACCGAAAACAATGGACCGAAATTTCTGCTCGTTCAGAACTGGATGTCGGACAAGCAGTCTGACAATTTAGAGACCATGGAGGGGTCGAGAGAAGTGGTGGTGAGGGAGAGCTGGGTGTCATCAGCATACATGTGGAAACTGACGCTGTGTTTTTAGATGATGTCGCCAAGGGGCAGCATATAGATGAGAAATGGGAGGGACCAAGGATAGATCCTTGGGGGGGGCGGGGGACACCAGAGGTAACGATGGCCTCTGGTAGAACCAGATTGTTTGCAACCTTGGCACCCTATTTGACCCGGAGTAGAGCTTCCATCACGAAGACCACCTACTCCCACCTCCACCCCTACCTCAGCCCTTTTGCTGCTGAAACCCTCATGCATGCCTTTGTCATCTCCAGACTCAACTATTCCAGTGCTCTCCTTGCCAACCTACAGGCTTCCCATCTTCCATCTTTCATAAACCTTAACTTATCCAGAACTCTGCTGCCTGTGTCCTTTCCCATGCCAAAGCCTGCTTACCTATCATCTGACAATGGCTTCCTGACGCTTCAGATTTTAAATTCTGATCCTCATGTTTAAATCCCTTCATGGCCTCGACCTTCCCTATCTCTGTAACCTCCTCCAGCCCTACAATTCCCCCCGAGCTCTGCGTTCCTCCAACCCTCTCCTTTGTGTATTGCCCACCCCCCCTTCGCCCCAACATTGGCAGCCAGGTCTTCTGCTGCATTGGCGCCACACTCTGGAATTCCCCAGCTTAATTCTTCTACTTCTCCACCACCTTTGCCTCATTAAATCCCTCCTTTAACACTCACTTAATTTGGTCAACCTCCTCACTTTGGCCCCGGCGTCCATTTCCTTTCTGTTGATGCCTCTAAAGTTCCTTGGGATTTTTTTTAAATGTTAAAGTTGGGTAATGGTGGCAATTTTATTTTTAACCTGCTGGTTTGTGGAGCCAACTTAGACAATAAGTGGGGCAACTTTATGAACCAGTTGGTAAGTGGATGTTGGCTAGAAATACAGAGTTGGACAAATCTGAAGTAATTTTCCATACTGGATGAGGTATGTAGAGAATGGTGCTTACTATAGAGTTTGGAGTTCTGGTCGTTTGACTGGGTTTTTAATGAAGTTGAGTAAATTAGCTTGCTCATTTTTCTTTAATTGTGAAGAACTACATGAGTCGCAATGGTCTTGAATGAGCTGAATGCTGATGCGCTCACTGACGAAACATTCACTTAATTGTTACAGGAACTAAGGTTTATTATATAAACATGAAAAATGATCATCTTGGAGTCGCTGCATGATGCAACAAGAGAGCCACAGAATTTAGTTTTAAAGAATAAAATATTCTGTTTCGGTTGTGGTTTTAATGCAACTTCAAATGATGCATTTTTGTTTATTTTACACGCCGTGTAATTATGAATATTCTGTCAGTAAATGATGTGGTAGAAATCATGTTGATATGCTAAACACTTTCTCTTCATGTTTTCAGAATACAAACCACTTGTGAATGTATTACAGAGATCATTTGGCCAAATAATTTCAGCTGCATTTTGGAAAGCTGGGCTCTTTGTCAATTAAAGCATTTTGTTAATGTATTTGCCCTTGTGATCAAACTCTACAAAAGTGCAGGCTATGAGCATATAGCCATAATTCATTTGACGTTCCTCCAAGAAAATTTGCGGTGTCCCAGGTCAATTCACTGCTCAGCTGAACAGTTCGTCCAAATCCCCTCCAGAAACAGATTGCAAAGCTATGAATTTACGCTGCAGAATAATTGTTGCAATGTGAGCCAATGGCACATTGATTATGCATATATTATATTGCTAATTAGTGTCATTGCCACAATTTAAAAAAAAGTATGTCGTTGTTTTCAAGCTCTTGCAGAAATTCTATTTTGGGCCGGAGGCAAAATATTATCGTTGAGAATATTGGATTTTGCAGTTGGATATTTTATGTTTGAAAGCCATGTATTTTTTCACTAGCCTCTGAACCAAACATTTGGTTGTTGGGTACAATGTGGCTTGTGTGCATTGTCCTAACGATGTACTTGCATCGAACGATAGAAGAGCACCCTCTACTGCAGCAATTCCATTCCCCACATCAATTGTCTTCACAGCTTCTCTGATTCTGTGCCAAATAGCATTGAATTACAAGGAGATTTATGCTCTGAACCAGCCCCACTGTATTAAAACTGCACCAACTCCTTTCATGTGTATAATGTTTGGTATCGAAGTAATTTGCAGAATTGTACACATGGGCTAATCTCCGAGGCAGGCAAGTGAGGAAAAAATTCGACTGCCCTGGTGTTTCTCACCTCCTGTTGCTCCCACCCTTCTGTGCAAGGTTTCCTTCCCCCCCCACCCCCCCCCCATAAAATAAAATAAATGAAATAAAACTTAAGAGGCAATGCAGTGCTACAGCAAGAGCAGCACAAAAGAAATGACAGCATTTGCACACACTCAGTAATTTTTTTAAATCTTTTTTTGTGAGGGTGATCGATCCCTTTATTTTGCTCCATGCCTGTGGTGAAAAGACAAGTAGGTCAACTTCTTCGCCTCAGCCAGTACCAACTGTGAAGAAATGTGCAAGTGAAGCCCGAAAATTAGAGGCTTGAATCCCCACTGGTATTCCGGAGGAAACCTGTATCTCCATTGTCAATAAGCTGCTAAAGAAAGAACTTGAATTTATATAGCCCGTTACGTCCTCGGGACGCTTCACAGTCACTGAAGTGTAGACAATCTTACTTTTTTTTAATGCTTAAAAAAAATTGAATTATCCAATTTGAATTAAGCAACGTAAAGCACACAGCAAAGTGGGAATTTGGTACTGGAAAAAATGGAATCATTAGATAATTTAAATGAAGTGACTTTGAGCTGCGAGGGGTGGGCTGTCGGCCATTGTACTGTGTTGCCTCTTAATTTGTAGTTTGTTTTGGAATCGGGATACGAGAGTGTAATTTTTCTTTCGCAGGACTTGAGCACAAGTCTAGCCTAACATGAAGTGTTGAAGGGATTCTCTTTCATGTGTACATGCTAATAGATTCTACAGCCAGATGTAAGTTGGCTGTTTTCAGCTCAGTTTAGTTTGCAGCACCAGTTTGACAGCAAGAAACTAGCTTGATCCAAATTGTTGCTTGGAGAAATTTTTTTTTTTTTCTGATTTACATTGTTATTTGGAGGAGCTCCGAGAGTATGCATAACAGGAAAAAAAAAGATCAATATGGTATTGGTTCTGATTATAGCTGGGGTGGGGTGGAGGGGGTGGTTGCGGAGGAAACACATGGAGCACTAAATGACCTACCATTGTTTTTGGCCTTTATGTTTAAGCTTAGGAGTATTTAATAACATTTGTATTTAGTTCTCAAACCATGTGATTGAAACCATGACTCGAAAAACCATGAGCCAGTCTCTGAAGAATTCAGTGATTTTTATCTTTCCATAATTGCTGAGTACTACCACATGATTTCTGTATCCAATAAAAAGCACCGTTTTTCTTTCAGTAGCTTTTTTTAAAAATTCGTTTATGGGATGTGGGTGTCGCTGGCAAGGCCAGCATTTATTGCCCATCCCTAATTGCCCTTGAGAAGGTGGTGGTGAGCCGCCGCCTTGAACCGCTGCAGTCCGTGTGGTGAAGGTACTCCCACAGTGCTGTTAGGGAGGGAGTTCCAGCATTTTGACCCAGCGACGATGAAGGATCGGCGATATACTTCTAAGTCAGGATGGTGTGTGACTTGGAGGGCAACTTGGATGTGGTGGTGTTCGAATGCGCCTGCTGCCCTTGTCCTTCTAGGTGGAAGAGGTCACGGGTTTGGGAGGTGCTGCCAAAGAAGCCTTGGCGAGTTGCTGCAGTGCATCTTGTAGATGGCACACACTGCAGCCGCGGTACGCCGGTGGTGGAGGGAGTGAATGTTGAAGGTGGTGGATGGGATGCCAATTAAGCGGGCTGCTTTGTCCTGGATGGTGTCGAGTTTCTCGAGTGTTGTTGGAGCTGTACTCATCCAGGCAAGTGGAGAGTATTCCATCACACTCCTTACTTGTGCCTTGTAGATGGTGGAAAGGCTTTGGGGAGTCAGGAGGTGAGACACTCGCCGCAGAATACCTAGCCTCTGACCTGCTCTTGTTGCCACAGTATTTATGTGGCTGGTCCAGTTAAGTTTCCGGTCAATGGTGACCCCCCCAGGATGTTGATGGTGGGGGATTCGGCGATGGTAATGCCGTTGAATGTCATGGGGCGGTGGTTAGACTCTCGCTTGTTGGAGATAGTCATTGCCTGGCACTTGTGTGGCACAAATGTTACCTGCCATTTATCAGCCCAAGCCTGAACGTCGTCCAGGTCTTGTTGAATGCGGGCATGGACTGCTTCATTATCTGAGGAGTTGTGAATGGCACTGAACACTGTGCAGTCATCAGCGAACATCCCCATTTCTGACCTTATGTTGAAGGGAAGGTCATTAATGAAGCAGCTGAAGATGGTTGGGCCTAGGACACTGCCCTGAGGAACTCCTGCAGCGATGTCCTGGGGCTGTGATGATTGACTTTCAACCGCAACAACCATCTTCCTTTGTGCTAGGTATGACTGCAGCCAGTGGAGAATTTTCCCCCCAATTCCCATTGACTTCAGTTTTACTAGGGCTCCTTGATGCCACACTCAGTCAAATGCTGCCTTCATGTCAAGGGCAGTCACTCTCACTTCACCTCTGGAATTCAGCTCCTTTGTCCATAATGAGGTCAGGAGCCGAGTTGTCTTGGCGGAACCCAAACTGGGCATCAGTGAGCAGGTTATTGGTGAGTAAGAGCCGCTTGATAGCACTGTCGATGACACCTTCCATCACTTTGCTGATGATTGAGAGTAGACTGATGGGGTGGTAATTGGTCGGAATGGATTTGTCCTGCTTTTTGTGGACAGGACATACCTGGGCAGTTTTCCACATTGTCAGATAGATGACACTGCCTTATGGAAGCTGCTCACAAGGGTGTGTCGGTATTTACTGAGCGTGCCCAGAGTTGTTAATATTTGCACGGGGCCATTAGAGTGTGTCAGCATTTCCAATGTGTCCTGCATGCAGAAATCTTTGCAAATCACTGGTCTATTACTCCTCGGTACCTTTCTGAGTCAACTTGTACCAATGTTGCTCCATTTGTTTTTGTATTTTTTATCACACATTAGCAATAACCAACTGAAGTAATTGTAGAATTCTGGTCTTTCTCGAGACGTTTGGCTGTGATCTTGTAAAGAGTATGAACCTATGGGAATCAGAAACTTGTTATGAGATCAGCTGACAGTAATTTTGTGCGCATGTTAGCAAGTAAAAGTGAAGCTTAAGGTAAGTGATGCAGCTCATTGCTGTATTCTTCTACAGTGTGACCCAAATGTGTTTCATCTTTATTTCAGTTCTGTTACAGGGTGTGCACGGAGGCCAGCTCGTTCTCATGGGTTGGGAGGGAAGATTGGGAAGCAAGAATTAACAAAGGAGTGAGAAAATATCTCACATTCTAGCATGAAAATGTATTATTTATGCAAGGAGATCTAAAAGAGGGACTAGAATAGTAAACCTAACACTGAAATATTCATTCTTTTTCTCGTCTCCCTGTACCCACATGGTATTCTCGTCATTTGTATTGAAAGGGTTTTTTTGGTGCAATGAGATTGAATCATTTATGAATTCATCATGGGAGAAGGCGGCGATCCTTTTAATTTTCATATCTACCTCCTGAATAATTGCTGAATGTTGACTCTATCATGGTGTTTAAACATGGTAACGGTAATAGCAATCAAAATGAAGTGCCAGTCTTCGCTCCGTTGTGTGCTGTTCGCCCTCTTCACGTCGCAGAGCACAAGCAGCACTGTGCAAACAAATGAACATCTCCAGTTCTCTTGACAGTCATGGAATTGTGACTTTGATTCCCAGCCACAGGCCGCCAATCTGAAATGGGCAGGTTGAGTACTCAGCCCACCGACACTGCGGAATGAAGCTAGCCAGTGGCAGCAACTGATCCTGTTTCCGTAGTTCTGCTGCTGCCAGCGACAGGGGAGTGGAAGCCACTGTCCACTGCATTGCCTCCATTGATTGATGTAGTTACATGCTTTACATGTTCCAAAAGTAAGCTCACTAATTTGTAAGACCGAATTTCCCACACCAGCTCACACTGGCGTTTCATGAATTGATGACTCTGAATTGACAGAATTCTAAGTGACAAATGCTTTTTATTTTCAAACTTAAAGTTAACTGACATAAATTTCCACTGGCGATGATCTGCCTTTATTAGAAATTGAAATCGGCTCCGAATATCTCGCATTTTCAACCAGCGTTTTGCCAAATCTCATACCGATGTCCTCATTTACTTGAGCCAGGAAACCTAGCAGTCGGGAGAAGTGTCCCAGCCAATGATGCAAATGTACCGAGAACTGTACAGGAAGGTGGTTGCAATAATGCACACCTGCAAAAGAAACCTATTAAAACTGGCGTGCTGAGATTTTTAAATTAGTATTCGCAGCTGCAGACAAGCGTTAATCTAGAAAATGTGTTCTTTGTTGGAACCGTTTCAAGAAAAAGAAAGTTGAAACCGTTTTTCAAACTGCTGTTAATTAAAGAAGATAAAGTGCATTTCCAATGAGCTTGTAGAGCAGTTGAACATAGTCCTGAAGGCAAAAGACGTGTAGTGTTTCATGCCAGTGCTGTCTCTCTCTCTCTCTGCTTTTTAAAACAAGGTAGCAAAACAGGAGCCCAGGAAGTTTTTTCCTGAGGCTGTTATAACCGCATTAATCTGTGATGGCTGCAGACAGTGCATATTACTAATGACAGTTCTGGTGCATCTGAAACACCTTCAAGAAGCACTCTCTCTGTGCCAAGTTGGATCATCCTGAGGGGTGGGGGGCAGGGTGGAGTAGTGATTTATGTTACAGCTTTGACCTGTGTATGACCTGCATTTATGGTTTATGGCTTTTTACATGAATTTTGGCCTGTGGGCTCAGTTGCTTGAATAGTTGCAAAAATCACAGCATTCTCTCCTCGTACCCGCTGCATTTGCTCAGTTAATTGAACGATGGTAGCTATTAATTCGATGTAAACATTTGACAGGTACACAGTTCATTTCTGAGTAATCTACTATAAAAGCACCACAAATGATGGCGTCACTTCTAGTTTTGGAAAGTTTTCCATTACAGGTATCCTGTGCAAGAACATTCAAGTAAAATGCTGCCTGTTCAATGTTTAGAGAACACAGACACCAAAATATGGATGCAGCTTATATTTTTTGCTGTAAATTCCTATTAATTCTTTTAACTAGAGCAGTGATAATTCTGCACTTTTAGGTTTATCAATATACATTTCCCCTTCCTCTTCTGATGCTGCTGCTCTCTTTAATTTGTGATGTAATTTCACATTGCTGGTCTCCAGTAATATTGCCCATTTTTGCCGAGTGAGTGTTGCCAGGCTATTTGACTTTGGAGGGCATCACATCTGAGGTCACTCCCCTGAAATCCACACGTGCATACTTTCCAGCAGGAGTTAACTGGATCATAATAAGCAGGAAGCCTGGCTTATTGTCCCCTCCTTAGCCCAGGGCCATGGAGACTCGTAAGGCCCCAAATACTGCTGAGGCTGAGATCAGCGAGCTCCGCAGACCTTTGCGCTCTGTATTGTGGATAACCATACCTGGTCGTATATTTAGCACCGAAGCTACTTGGGGATTTAAGTAATTAATTCATCTTAAAGATAATTATTATCAATCTCCAATTTTGCCTTTTCCAGACCACGCGCTCTTTAGGAGGACTGCATTGCCACCCAGTGACCTGCCAGAGCTTGTGTTTGAGTGGTGGTGACTCGGTTATTCTACAGAGCTAATTTATTCTCTCAATCATGCTGAGACTAACGAGACTTGACCCCTGGAGGAAACCCACATGTGTGTGCCGCTGTGGATTGATCTATCATTCAGTGCATGAATGTATTCTTTTAATAGTAACTTCCTTCTTTTCAGAGTTGGCCCAGGGTTTTTACATGAAATATTTTAGCAGTGCAACCCCACCATTTCCTTCGAATGACAGAAGTAGTTGACTTGTTTTTCCCCAAAATAAAGAACTAGGAATTACCCACTAACGAGGAGATTCCCATTTGTCCCTGGTCACAAATGCCTGAAAATTCACTCCTAAATGCTTTTGCTGCTTGTGTCAGAATGAGTTATAATTTATGTTTTATCTCGTGGGGGTTTTTTTTAAACTATAACCGGCCTAATCTTGCTGGAGCGGAGCATCTCGTGGCGATCGCCGTCGAGAATTTTCGCTTCACGCTTCGGCTCGAATAGGATTTGCACCATAATTTGCTGGAAGTGCGAGTTAATAGCAGTGAGGGCAACGGGCCATCTGGGACCTTAGTGAACGACGGGACCAACAGAGCGTCTCCTTAACCAATGAGATTTCAGGATTGAGAAAGAAATACAGGAATGGCTGAAAAGGAGAGTGAATTAGAGTCAAATCAGGTACATAAAGAGAGGGAAAGAAAGATTGGAATAAAAGAGACAAAGGAAAAGTAAGAAAAGCATTAAAAAATTTAAAAACAAATGAAATCTCTAACAACAAGAACGAGACTTAGCAGTTTAAATTGTTCCCTTGCTGGGCCGGAGAGATGGATTGGCATTGCATTAACAATTATCATGTTGTTAAAAGGTTACTTGCGCTGTTAATTATAAGCCCTAACTTTCTGGGGCGAGTTTAATGGGCAATTAATGTGAAATTCCAGCAAGTTCTTAAAAATAATGGGTGGCTAAGGGCGAGATGCCGTTTGTGTGAAGCAAACGGCGGCGCGGAGTAATTCGACCAGCAAATTCTGGAGATTAGCAACTCGTGGCGTATCTCTTCATCCCCTGAAGTTGCTGGTGGGTTTGTGCATTAGTAACTGTGCGTTAAGATGCAGTTATTGTACCAGGAAGATTTGGCCCAGCATCTTGGTGAAAGAAAGAATTTGCATCGTTTTAGCACCTTCTCACACCCTCGGGAAGTACCAAGGCACTTTGCTACAGTTGAGTTACATTTTGAAGTGAGATCACTTGTGCAACTTTTCACTGCATGATCCCACAAACAGCAAATGGATGACCAGATAACTTGCTTTGGAAGTGTTGATGGGAAGGAAGCATGTTGGCCAGGGCACGTGGATTCTTTTATCTTCTTATGAGCTAGTAGCTAGAGGAGGCCTCAGTGTAATGTCCCATCCGCCAGTGCAGCACTCCATCCATACTGCACTGAAGTATCAAACTAGGTTATGTGAACAGGTCTGAAGTGCAGCTTGAACCCTCAACCTTTTGACTCTGAGACGAGACTGCTATCAACTGAGCTTAAGTGACACGAATGAAGAGAAGGAGCAATAGATGAAGGTTGGCAGATGGCCAGAATGAACTTCAACGTTTAGAAACTGCCGAATTTTCATTGTACCGCATTAAGAAGTTGGAAGTGTAACGTCACTTGAGGGGAAAATATCTTTAATGTAAACACAAAAAAACTAACCCTTCCCCCAAGTTTGACCAGTACTGAGTGTTGCAGAGGTGTTGTGCTGGAATAATTATGCAGAGGTGTTGTGGAAAACAATCCTTCGTCCAGCCAGAGACAGTTGAATATATTACTCGATAGATCTTTATTGATTGGGACACCCTGATATGGTGAGGCTCCATGAATCTACTTCTGAATGGGGTAGTTGAGAGTGTCCTTCTCCGGTAAGAGATGCTTTCAAATCAATCTTTGAGCAGTTTCTCACTCGCGTATCTCCACCTCCTCCAATCCTAGTGACGTCTGTGAGCAAATTCACTCCGTGGTGTGGCATCGAATCACAGGAGCTAGGAAGAAGGCAGGGTCAATCCCTGGTCATTGAGTTAGCTGATTTCAACCCAGCAGCGGTGGGAGCACGAGAAATGGCCTCAGCAAACAGAGCAGAGTTCCCATTCCTGGGACTTATCCAGTGACCTTTCCTGAAGACAGGATTGGGTTAACCCATAATGGCTACATTGATAGCCTACAAGAGGAGGAAAAACTCTTTCTGGAAGGAAGCACTTAATTACCTCAGATTGACAGTCTCTTTAGGCATTACTTGGGAATTCGCGTTGTGTATCAGCTGTGAAGCTGTAAGGACTCAGAATGAGATTTGACCGCCAGCTGTTTGTTCATTGTTAATGATCCAGTCCTCAGGCAGGCAAGAGGTACTAAAAATACACTTTGTAATGTGTATATATATTAGAAATGTATCTGAACAGGGTGGGTTATGTATTCATGCGCAACTGTGCTCAGTAGTTTGGGGTGTTTGTCGTTGCTAAGTAATCTCTTGGTGAAAGGAATTTTGGATGATAATTAGTTATGCAATAGATAATCCGCCCAGTTGTGGATTGCATCGTCACATTTTGGTGGATATTTTTCAGCTTAATTGTTTTCGTTTTCTGCTAAATCAACATGTAGTCCACATTTATCTGAAGAATACATTTTAAGTTTTTTGATGTAGCACGTGTTCACCTACATCCTGACTAGAAAAGCAAAGGGTGATGGATGATACAACCCTCCACGTCTCATATCTGCGCTCTGTAATTACATTAGATACTCCTAACATGTTAGAACTAATGAGATTTACTGACAGGGTTGATTTCCATTAAGTGATTAATGTTCACAGTATTGGGTCCTATAAAGCTGTTTGAATAATCTATTACTAGCTGGTTGGGTGCTGGGTTGGCTGGAGTACAACGCTTCTGTTGCAGAATCGCTGGCAAAAGAAAGTATTGAATACTTTTAGGTAGTTAAGCTGGGCATAGTTGAGTTTGTGACAACCGGGTGTCCCTGCATTGAATACACTTCAGTTAGACACAACTGTTCGCAGAAAGTGTGTGTTTTGCAGAGATTTGAGACAACACCGGTAGAACTGCAGTATTATTAGCTGGATAAATGCTACAGTACAACAGTAGTTTTATATTGCACTAGTCCAAGTCAAATTTGGGAATAAACAGCACCATAAAATACTTATACAAAAGCAAAATACTGCGGATGCTGGAAATCTGAAATAAAAACAGAAAATGCTGGAAATACTCAGCAGGTCAGGCAGCATCTGTGGAGAGAGAAACGAGAGTTAACGTTTCAGGTTGGTGACCCTTCGTCAGAAGTTCTGACAAAGGGTCATCGACCTGAAACGTTAATTCTGTTTCTCCACAGATGCTGCCTGACCTGCTGAGTATTTCCAGCATTTTCTGTTTTTATTCCATAAAATACTTAGTTTGTTTTCTTGGGATGTCATTTTTGGAAGGGTGTAGAAATGCAATTTTTAAATAGTTAGCACTGTGAGAAGTCAATCTTTTCATGGTGAATACGCCAAATTACATAACATCTGGAGCCATTTTGAAATTAGAACATGAGGCAGAGCCTGATATCTTCTGTGTCTGAATTATTCTTCACATCATCTTCCCCAAGGCATAGAAATGCATGATTCAGTGACTGGAGTTGTCATCAAAGCAAGAAACAAAAGGCTACAGAAAGCGTGTAACGTCAGATATGCAAATCCCTGCATTACATTGAAATAAAGTCATGTCAGCAAATTTAAACATTAAGTGACCGGAACGTAACCCCCCCATTTATTATAATACTTGAAAGCTGCTTATCTGTTTACAGATTTTAGGGTTTCGTTGTGAATAGAGTACTTGAGTTTATGTTGACTTTTGTAGCCCAACTGATTGAGATGCTAGTTGCACTGTACCAAACTTTTTTTAAATGTTGATGAAAATAGCGCATTTATTCGGGGTTTACTAAAATGCTTATGTTCTCTTTCAACCAGGTAAGTCTGCTGTTTTGAAGTGCCTGCTGGGCATCCACAAGATCTTCAGAGAGAATGACCCTGCGTACCTCTTTAATGACCTTTACATCACAGACTACTGCATTTGGATCCAGAAAGTGAAGTGAGTCTTGTAGCTAAAAGATACAACTGGGTAATCTCAACAAACTGCAAGGACATTTCTATAGCAAGTAAACTGGCAGTAAATTTGTGACCCACCTTGCATAAATTCATTTTCTCATTTGCATAGCTCTATAGGGTTGCTAGGTGACACAGTGAACCTAATTGAATATGTATAAGGAAAAGTTAAGTGGCTGTCAAAATATGTCATCTTACATTTATTGTTGTACTATTCCACATATTCTTTTTCAAACTGTTACTTTTTTCATTTGAGTACTGCAGGGTTTGTTTCTGTTCAACTTGCTGGGTTTTTTTTCTCGACAATTTACTGCTGTCTTCAAAAACCTTCAAAAATTTTGACACGTTCTCTTTGCAACACGATATTTTCACACACAATCTGCATTAGAAAATGTCATTTTGAGCTTCAAACAGCTGTCTACCATGTGACAATATGAAGGTTCTTGATAATGTTGAAAAACGTGGCAGGTAACCAGTACGCAGTCGAAGGTTTCAGTCTTGCTGTCAGATTGTTAGAGAATAGAGGCACGAACAAAGTGACAGCTTTAGAAAGCGGCTCACAAAAATCCTTGCAAACAGTCTTCGGTTTAAGTTACTGACCGTATGTTGGAGTATGAATATTTGCAACAAAAAAAAACTTAAGTTTGATAGCTCTACCATGTGCACGAAGAGGAGCGCATCAGAGGAGAGAATAAATGATTCTTAAATGGGAGACAAGATTGTGTGCAATATTTTAGATACAATGCAATACTTTTTTATTGCTTAGTGAATTGGTGCTTTTGTGTTGGCATTAATAACATTTTTTTGTGCAGCAGAACATAAATTATAATTTTGTGGCATGGAATCACTTAACTTGCTTGTGCATGTCAGTACCATCATCTGTCTGATAGGCAGTGGATTGAATCCCTCAGTCTGCAATTGTCTAAAATGATGTAGACCTGAAAGCTGATCTTCACAGCACCCAGGACAAAGTGTGTGTGTGTGAGCAGCCATTCCAGTTTTGAATATTCCTGTGTATTAGTAAAATGTCAGTGCCAGCACGGTGAGATCTTCCTATTCCTATTTTTAGAAAATCTGCAGATATCTGGTGTTGCTCCCGGCAAATCGGATGATAAACTGCCGTCTAACGACAGGAATATTGGTCCCGAATTTGCTGTCGAAATAACGGCGAGGCTAATGGCGCTCACCATTGTTTCTGCTTAAATGGTTCAGCAACTTCAGGCGAGGAGCAGATGCGCGGTTAAGTGCGGAAATCCAAAAGTTGCTTCGCGAAAACGTAATCTCGCTGTCTGGCTCACCGTTGAAATGCATTGAATGCCCTGAAGTTGCTGTATTTGCACGGTAGATGCAAGCTAAACCCGCCACAGATATTTAGGGCTAGTGATTAGTACCCTTTTAACGATGTGATCAGTGTTAATTACTGCCAATCAAGCTCTCTGTCACTGAAAATTAACAATTACAAGTTTGCCATCTCATTCCTTCAAGTTTTGAACTTTTTGAGGAGATTTAAAAAATGTCAAATTCAGTGCCAGATTTTAATTTAATTTTAAAATCACGCTGTCTTACTTTTCCTTTTTTTTTTCTCTCTCTCTTAATCCAATCTTTCTTTGCTTCTCTTTATTTCTCTTTCTGTACCTTATTTGACATTGAATTCACCCTCCTTCTCCGTCCTCCCTGGGTTTACTTCCCAGTCCTTAAATCTCATGGTTAACCCTATTGGTTGCCCTGTTCACTCAGGTCCCAGATGTCCTGTTTCCTTCGCTGCGCCGTCATCAGCTCGCACTTTCAGGAACTTAGTGGGCAAAACTGTTCTGAGCTGAAGGGTGCAGGGGCAAGTCGAACTAACGGCAGATGCCATTGGGTGCCCTGCTACATTACGACATGCAGTGAACAGAATTATTCGGCTGGTGAAGTGGAGCTTTTTTTAAGATGGCACTTCCCGTTGGTCCTAAATTTTAGTGACTAAGTAAACATAACCTGAGGTCACTCAGCTTAATTGTTGTTTGCTGGGGAGACTTGGGTAGATTAGAATATGCTTGTCAGTTTTAGGCTTCAGCTCAAAGGCACCAGCCTTTTAAGGTTGTTTTGCATATCTAGCAAATTGTGACGTTTGTACTGTAATGTAATACAATAGACGTGCCATTTTTAATGTATTACTCGCAGATCTTGTGTGGTGTTGATGACGGTAAGTTGGATGATTGATTCATTGTTGTGCTAAATTGAGTAAGGCCACCAAGTCTCATTGTTAAGTAATCACTGGATGGAGTTTTTTTGCTGTCAGGTAGCAGGCTACAGCTTTGACTTTGCCTGTCTTTATTTTGTTAAGTGTGATTAGTCAGGTTATTTAAGAGGATGCAGAAATCTTTACTCCAGTATGTTCTGCTCTTGGAGAGTTTCTCTACATTTTTTTTGTTCTTGTTTTTTTTGAGTTTGACGCAAAGTGCAACAGGCAGGAAATGTACTATTTTTATTGTCCTGCTAGAGGATGTCTTACGGTATTGTTGTTGATAAGTTGGAGGATAGGCTGTTCAGTCACAGGAGAGATGTTGTGCGTTAATTGCCCAATATTTTATCACGGTCTTTGATTTATTGTGACTGGTATTCTGAGATTTTTATTATTATTTTGTAGATTGCACTCCACAATTCTGTCTAATTTCCACTGAATTATTATTGTGCTCCAACACCTGTGTACTCGATATTTATCTTTTTTAAAGCCCAAAACACACATCAAGATAACGGGCAAGATGTAGCCGGTCGGAGGCAGACAGGTGCCTAATGATTAGTGGCAATTGGAATGGGGTTGTCTTGGGCTTGGGTTGCAATGGGAATGATCCTGGGGTTTGACATTATTATGGAAGAGTAATCTGGATTTTGGCGGAACGGAGTAGAATGGGGGCTGTCTGCATAGAGAAGCCTAGCAACACTGGGTGGGGTGACGGGGTGTGGGAGGCGCGCTGAAGAGACAGAATGGCATTTAGAAAGAAATTTGTAGCAGATCTTCCCAGAGACAGTGAAGTAAGCGTTTTTTGAATGCAACCCCAAAGCACTAGTAATGTGCTCAGAATCCATATAATAGCACCATAAGCCAGTAGTTATAACTACTATTTTAAGCTCTTTAAATGAGTTAGTCTACACAGCATTTACTACTTTTCCGGCAGTCTATTTTACAGATCGATCAGGTTTTGTACTTGATTTTATACTTGTGTTCTTGCAACTTGGAGGAGAATGTGTGGGGATTTGGGAATATTTTCCACTTCTCTCCTCAATTCTGAAAGCATCAAGTACTTCTAGATGAGGTGCAGCAAACGATAATTTCAGGAAAAAACCCACATCTTTTCTGCTTGAACGCTATACCTTAACACAAACTTCAGAAGGACACCCCTTGCTCCTCGACTGTGACATTTCCATTTCCCACATCAGTAGTCCTTTCACATTCTGGTGTGATGACCAATTTAGTGCTAAATTGTAGGGATATCTTTGCAGTGACTTGATCTATTAGGTACTGAATAATCATCTGGGACCCTTCCGCTGTCACGATGGAATTTTGACTGCATTAACCTGGTGTGGATTTGAATCTTGGTCGAAGTGGTGTTAATGAAGCATTTTAACCTAAAGAATATCTCACGGCTGTTAACACAAAAACTACTCCAGAATAATAATTAATATTGCATTTGGGGGTAGTGAACTATTGTAATACTAAGAAAATATATTTCCCATTTGAAAATATAAATTTTGTGTGTGGGAGAATTCAAATCTGGTCTGACTTCACTGGAATTGTTCTTTTTATATCTGTACATGTCGCTTGTCCATGTTTCGTGCTGACTGTTTTGGGGACTTGGTTAATTTGTCACCATTTTACTGAGGTTAGCAAGATTACGTTGAGTTTGTATTTAGTTTGTAACTAACAAGTTAGGCAACTTTAAATATGGCCTGGTTTTTCGAGTAGATAGATTTGTGGTAGTTGGGTGGTTCCCCCCTCCTCTGGAATGGCCGTGGTGAGTCACCGCTCACAGTGGTCATCTTTCTTCAGTCATCATCTTCTAGCTTATCTAACTTTACATCTACGATATCTCTCTCTGGTTATACATGACTCTTTGTTTATTTCTGTCTGTTTTCAGGGACTTGAACTTTTACACCAGTGTGGTGCACTTTAGAAGTTTCTTTCTGTCAAATTTAAGCACTTAATCTTTCTAACCTTCCAGCTTCCACTGGTCACCTTTTGTCAGCTTAGAAGCCCCGTTTCTTAAGCTTTTACAACTTCCTGAGACTTGTGAAATCTTCTGGTTTTGGTATCGAAAGCATGATCTTTAATGCCCTTAATTTCACAAGAGTTCCTTTTCCACTTGTTTTGTTATTTGACCAACCAAGCTGACGTATTCGGTCATGTAGATTGATTCCAAGGTGTCATCCAATTTGAACAGATCTATGTCAGGGGACAGTAATGGTCAAGTTTTAATCAGTTTGTT
Source organism: Squalus acanthias (assembly GCA_030390025.1). NCBI lineage: Eukaryota > Metazoa > Chordata > Chondrichthyes > Squaliformes > Squalidae > Squalus > Squalus acanthias. The sequence continues at coordinate 42,629 of JASTWF010000422.1, forward strand.
GAAGGCCAGTCTTATCTAGATGGTTCACTCCTTTCTTGTCTTGGCAGCTAAATAATGATAAGACAAGTAGAATTGTCATGAATGGTTTCTCTTCTCTTATCAATCCAGACAGTGCAAGACATTCATATTCTATAGGCTTGTAGCCTTGACAAGTCTGATTTCACTCTGTGCCCGCCACTAATTGGAAACACCTGCCAGTTACAAGAGTCTTTTGTTTGTCTCGTCTTTCTGAGGATTTGGGTCATTTAACCAAAATATCAGCATTAACCCTTTGTTTTCCCATAACTAAGCACTGTAGTTTAACAGACCATTCTTGAGACCACTTTTCCTACTGTACAGAGAGGGTCGAGTGCCTTTGTGAATTAAGATGGTGTTTGTGAGTGGGGGGGGGTGCGGGGTGGGTGGTGGTGATATTGGTTGATTGTTGAAGTAACTTTTGGGTAAGTGATAGTCTTGGTGTGTTGCAAATCCAAATGTCACTGTTTTTCCATTTTTTTTAAATGGAAAGATTATTCACTGTCAACTATAAAAGTGCTGTAAATGAATTGGAATGCATGAATTTTAATGTACAAATTTAAAAAATTTGCGAGTAACTTGATCCCCTTAGAAATGCACCTAGAATTTTGTGCCTTTGACATTTGGAATTAGCCTTCAGGCTTTCGTGCACTTTTTCCTCCAATACAAATGAAGGCATACCTACTTCTTAAAGCCTGTGTAACTACATATTTTCACATATTAGGTCAGCCCTTTTGGGGTTTGTGCTAACCTTTTTGAAGCTGTTAGTCAGCTTTTGGCTTTCTCGGATGGCAGGTGTGTGTATCTCTTAGAGCGGTAAAGAGTCCCATCTGAATATTGTCAGGCAGCTCATCTGTCCAGGTCTTAGTGAAGATGTTCACAATATAAAAGTGCCTGCTGTTCAGCACTTCTTGGAAATAAATGTTTAATGTCATTCAGAGAGACTGCAATGATGACTAGTGTTGGGAAATGGAAAATTCATACAATAGATGGTGATGGTCTGAAGTTGGCATTAAGGCACATTGTTAGGGAAGAACAAAGAGAACTTCACTCTGTGTCTAATCTGTGCTGTGCCCAACATGGGAGCGTGATGCTGCTAACAGGTGCCAAATGTGGAAAAATAGTCTGTTCCCAGCATGAGGGTGAGAAGGAGATGGATAACTTTTTAAATGAGTGAGACAGCAGAGGTTTCAGCAGATTGGGCACCGGAAAATCTAGTTCCTGTATTCAAAATGGACAGTGAAGCCATATGCGACAATTATGGACCCATTAACTTGTTCTAGTTGCTGTAACAAAGTGGGAGGTGGGGGGGGGGGGGAGCTATCCCAGCTTCAGAAGCAGGACACAGTTCAGCAGGTCAGCCAGCTATTTCCTTAGCTAATCCATTTATGCCTGATGGAAAGCATTAGTTGATGTGCAAGAGCTGAACAAAATGTGGATTGGTATTATCTTTAGCGAGTCCCATGGCTTTGGTATCTTTACTGGTATTGGTTGACAACAGAATACCTGAAAGGACACCCTGATATTGTTGAAATGTATTTTGATTGATATTGGTGATTAAATGTGAAGGATATCTTCCATTGTACCAGCTTGGACATCAAAAGCAGAGATTTACAGCCAGACTGGTGCATTATGTTCTGTGGCTTCCTATTTTGCTAGCCTGCTATATGGGTTGGGGCTCAATAAGGGCCTCTCTAAGGTTCATTTCTCACATAAGATTTTTTCATCACCGGCGCATGAACGAAGGATACTGAAGAGAGTGGCTAAGGATTCGTAGTTATTGTTTTAGAATGGATTGTGTAAAATTAAGAGATGTACCATAATCTAATTTACTAATTTGCCCTTGTATCTGCATAATCTTATTTATTTAAAAAAAAAGTCTGATTAGCAATTTTTAGACCATGCAATATGGTCTGCCAGCATGGTATTTTGTACCAATTCCAAGAGATAAAGAGAACGTGGCATACAATCCATGCCATTTCCAGGTCATGCCTCAACAGTCGAAGGATTCGCTGTTCACCAGGTGGCACTCAAACCGAGTGGCATCCCTCAAACCGAGTGACTTCCCTCAAACCGAGTGACTTCCCTCAAACCGAGTGACTTCCCTCAAACCGAGTGACTTCCCTCAAACGAGTGATTCCTCAAACCGAGTGACATCCCTCAAACCGAGTGACTTCCCTCAAACCGAGTGACTTCCCTCAAACCGAGTGACTTCCTCAACCGAGTGACTTCCCTCAAACCGAGTGACTTCCCTCAACCGAGTGAAACGACTTCCCACAAACCGAGTGACTTCCCTCAAACCGAGTGACTTCCCTCAAACCGAGTGACTTCCCTCAAACCGAGTGACTTCAAACCGAGTGACTTCCCACACTCAAATCGAGTGACTTCCCACACTCAAACCGAGTGACTTCCCACAAACCGAGTGACTTCCCTCAAACCGAGTGACTTCCCACACTCAAATCGAGTGACTTCCCTCAAACCGAGTGACTTCCCTCAAACCGAGTGACTTCCCTCAAACCGAGTGACTTCCCTCAAACCGAGTGACTTCCCTCAAACCGAGTGACTTCCCTCAAACCGAGTGACTTCCCTCAAACCGAGTGACTTCCCTCAAACCGAGTGACTTCCCTCAAACCGAGTGACTTCCCTCAAACCGAGTGACTTCCCTCAAACCGAGTGACTTCCCTCAACCCGAGTGACTTCCCTCAACCCGAGTGACTTCCCTCAACCCGAGTGACTTCCCTCAACCCGAGTGACTTCCCACAAACCGAGTGACTTCCCTCAAACCGAGTGACTTCCCACAAACCGAGTGACTTCCCACACTCAAACCGAGTGACTTCCCACAAACCGAGTGACTTCCCACAAACCGAGTGACTTCCCTCAAACCGAGTGACTTCCCTCAAACCGAGTGACTTCCCACAAACCGAGTGACTTCCCACACTCAAACCGAGTGACTTCCCACACTCAAACCGAGTGACTTCCCACACTCAAACCGAGTGACTTCCCACACTCAAACCGAGTGACTTCCCACACTCAAACCGAGTGACTTCCCACACTCAAACCGAGTGACTTCCCACACTCAAACCGAGTGACTTCCCTCAAACCGAGTGACTTCCCTCAAACCGAGTGACTTCCCTCAAACCGAGTGACTTCCCTCAACCCGAGTGACTTCTCTCAACCCGAGTGACTTCCCTCAACCCGAGTGACTTCCCTCAACCCGAGTGACTTCCCTCAACCCGAGTGACTTCCCTCAACCCGAGTGACTTCCCACAAACCGAGTGACTTCCCTCAAACCGAGTGACTTCCCACAAACCGAGTGACTTCCCACACTCAAACCGAGTGACTTCCCACACTCAAACCGAGTGACTTCCCACACTCAAACCGAGTGACTTCCCACACTCAAACCGAGTGACTTCCCACACTCAAACCGAGTGACTTCCCACACTCAAACCGAGTGACTTCCCACACTCAAACCGAGTGACTTCCCACACTCAAACCGAGTGACTTCCCACACTCAAACCGAGTGACTTCCCACACTCAAACCGAGTGACTTCCCACACTCAAACCGAGTGACTTCCCACACTCAAACCGAGTGACTTCCCACACTCAAACCGAGTGACTTCCCTCAAACCGAGTGACTTCCCTCAAACCGAGTGACTTCCCTCAAACCGAGTGACTCCCCACACTCAAACCGAGTGACTTCCCACACTCAAACCGAGTGACTTCCCACACTCAAACCGAGTGACTTCCCACACTCAAACCGAGTGACTTCCCACACTCAAACCGAGTGACTTCCCACACTCAAACCGAGTGACTTCCCACACTCAAACCGAGTGACTTCCCACACTCAAACCGAGTGACTTCCCACACTCAAACCGAGTGACTTCCCACACTCAAACCGAGTGACTTCCCACACTCAAACCGAGTGACTTCCCACACTCAAACCGAGTGACTTCCCACACTCAAACCGAGTGACTTCCCACACTCAAACCGAGTGACTTCCCACACTCAAACCGAGTGACTTCCCACACTCAAACCGAGTGACTTCCCACACTCAAACCGAGTGACTTCCCACACTCAAACCGAGTGACTTCCCACACTCAAACCGAGTGACTTCCCACACTCAAACCGAGTGACTTCCCACACTCAAACCGAGTGACTTCCCACACTCAAACCGAGTGACTTCCCACACTCAAACCGAGTGACTTCCCACACTCAAACCGAGTGACTTCCCACACTCAAACCGAGTGACTTCCCACACTCAAACCGAGTGACTTCCCACACTCAAACCGAGTGACTTCCCACAAACCGAGTGACTTCCCTCAAACCGAGTGACTTCCCACAAACCGAGTGACTTCCCACAAACCGAGTGACTTCCCTCATACCGAGTGACTTCCCACAAACCGAGTGACTTCCCACAAACCGAGTGACTTCCCTCATACCGAGTGACTTCCCTCATACCGAGTGACTTCCCACAAACCGAGTGACTTCCCACAAACCGAGTGACTTCCCTCAACCCGAGTGACTTCCCTCAAACCGAGTGACTTCCCACAAACCGAGTGACTTCCCACAAACCGAGTGACTTCCCTCAAACCGAGTGACTTCCCTCAAACCGAGCGACTTCCCTCAAACCGAGTGACTTCCCACACTCAAACCGAGTGACTTCCCACAAACCGAGTGACTTCCCTCAAACCGAGTGACTTCCCACAAACCGAGTGACTTCCCACAAACCGAGTGACTTCCCTCAAACCGAGTGACTTCCCTCAAACCGAGTGACTTCCCTCAAACCGAGTGACTTCCCTCAAACCGAGTGACTTCCCACACTCAAACCGAGTGACTTCCCACACTCAAAACCGAGTGACTTCCCACACTCAAACCGAGTGACTTCCCACACTCAAACCGAGTGACTTCCCACACTCAAACCGAGTGACTTCCCACACTCAAACCGAGTGACTTCCCACACTCAAACCGAGTGACTTCCCACACTCAAACCGAGTGACTTCCCACACTCAAACCGAGTGACTTCCCACACTCAAACCGAGTGACTTCCCACACTCAAACCGAGTGACTTCCCACACTCAAACCGAGTGACTTCCCACACTCAAACCGAGTGACTTCCCACACTCAAACCGAGTGACTTCCCACACTCAAACCGAGTGACTTCCCACACTCAAACCGAGTGACTTCCCACACTCAAACCGAGTGACTTCCCACACTCAAACCGAGTGACTTCCCACACTCAAACCGAGTGACTTCCCACACTCAAACCGAGTGACTTCCCACACTCAAACCGAGTGACTTCCCACACTCAAACCGAGTGACTTCCCACACTCAAACCGAGTGACTTCCCACACTCAAACCGAGTGACTTCCCACACTCAAACCGAGTGACTTCCCACACTCAAACCGAGTGACTTCCCACACTCAAACCGAGTGACTTCCCACACTCAAACCGAGTGACTTCCCACACTCAAACCGAGTGACTTCCCACACTCAAACCGAGTGACTTCCCACACTCAAACCGAGTGACTTCCCACACTCAAACCGAGTGACTTCCCACACTCAAACCGAGTGACTTCCCACACTCAAACCGAGTGACTTCCCACACTCAAACCGAGTGACTTCCCACACTCAAACCGAGTGACTTCCCACACTCAAACCGAGTGACTTCCCACACTCAAACCGAGTGACTTCCCACACTCAAACCGAGTGACTTCACGTATAAAGTCAAATTTCGGTTTATGGGAAGCAAGGGCTTGCCTTTGAAAGCTGGCTTTTGCATTCAGCATTTGTTAACGAGTATTGGGAAGAAACCTGAATTGCAATGGGGACCTCATCCAGGCATATAAGGGATGCAGAAAGAAAACCTGAAACACAAACCTATCTGCCAGGACAAGAGGGCACAGGCTCTGACTTGTCGAGGGCAAGTTTAGGACAGATGTCGGGAAGTATTTATTTACACAGAAGGTCCTCGACACCTAGAACGGGTTGGATGGGAGATGTTTGAAGCCAGGGAATTGTACAAGGGAACGGTAGCATAGTGGTTATGTTACTGTATTAGTAATCCAGAGGCCTGCAGTAATGATCCGGAGACAAGAGTTCAAATCCCACCACGGCAGCGGTGGAATTTAAATTCAGTTAGTTAAATAAATTTGGAATAAAATAATATCATTAATGGTGACCATGAAACTGGGAAGGAGCAAATCGATAGCTCCGAAAGCTTGTGATTTCAAATAAAACTGTTGGACTATAACCTGGTGTTGTGCGACCTCTAAATTTTGACCATGAAACTACCAGATTGTTGTTTAAAAAAAACCATCTAGTTCACTAATGCCCTTTAGGGAAGGAACTCTGCTGTCCTTACCCGGTCTGGCCTATATGTGACTCCAGACCTGCAGCAATGTGGTTGACTCTTAACTGAGCCTCTGAGATGGCCTAGCAAGTCACTAGGAAAATCTTCACCCCTCAGACTGAAGCGATTCAAGAAGGCGGCCATCTTCTCGAGGGCAATTAGGGATGGGCAATAAATGCTGGCTTTGCCAGCGACGCCCACATCCCATGAACGAATAAAAAAAAAAAAATTAACAACTAGACCGGAAGATCGTAGAGTTGGTACTTTGGAAGGATGAGATCAGATGGGTCGATTTAGCCCACCTTGTGGCATACAGAGCAATTCACAAGTGTGAATCCAATGATCTACAGATTCAAAATTGAAAGCTTAAAATTAACGTGTACTATATGCATTGTTTTGCTGGGAGAATATATTTATGACTATTGAAACGAACCCGAATCTGGGCAATCGGCTCTTCTCAATCAATGGTTATTGACTGCAGAATTGGCTAGTGCCAGTTGATTTTCACATTTATATGCAAGGCCTTGTCCAAGTGGCTATTTCTAATGTTTAATTTATGTTGTGAGGCGACAAGCTATTTGTGAGGGGTGCAACATCCATGAAGTAGACAGTGATCAGAGGCAGGAACACTGATATTTTTTCTCTCTCTGTCCCTAGTATGCAGCCAATTTAGCACTCTCAATGCCATCCTGACTGAGACCAAATAATTCAACACAGAACTAGAATCAAACTTTGAATTTTCTGGCCTGTAGGAATTTGCAACTTCTTCATTTAATTATAATCAAGTGTAGCCCTAATACATTTTAATACTTTATTTTTCTTTCCATAGCACAGTTATTGACAGATTTCTTTTATGAATGAGCTCTATTAGCTGCTCGCAAGGATGTGTATGCTCCTGCCTGTCTAGATCTAGGTATTTCTCAGTATTTAGTATAGACCCTTTTCATTGTGTGACTATCATACAATACAACACCTCAGATCGGGTATGAATCCAACCTTGCAGCTCCCGGCTGCTTGTGTACTACTGAATCCTATCTCAGGAGATTTTAGTCCTGTTATGTTTGACTGATCAAGGTTAAGGTTAGAAGTGTAGAATAAAGGAAGATGATAGATTTCAAATTGCTTAGTACTTGTGCTTGATGGTCCAGAGTATTTTTATATCTGCGAAAGAGAAATACTTACAAGCATTGCATATTACAAATAATCACACTGAAAGGAAAGTTTCAGCCATATAGGCTGTAATTTGAATATTAATCTGTTGACTATCCCTGCAGTACTCCCAACTATAATTTTTCTCCCAGCATGACTGAATATTACAATGCAGACCACATTTTCTTAAAAGGGTTGTCGCATTTCAGGATTTCAGGACAGAAAAGATTTGCAGGGGGTGGGGGGAGGTTACATTGAAAGGCTGTGTTTTGAAGCAAAGTGCATTCGCACAAGTTTTTAAAATTTAAAATAAAGGCACTCAGAAGAAAGGTGGTTAAAATGTCAATGAGCTGGCCTTTGATGTTGTTTCCCCAAAGACTGTAAGTGGCAAGCAATTTGTTACCTTGAATCGGCAGCAATAAACACCTGACACCCATTGTGTAGGGAAGGTCCCCCCTGGTCATGGGTGCTTGGCAAGGCTACATCCTCTTCTCGAGTTGTGAATATAGGGAGGTTTAAAAGAGACTGAGATGCATGTAGTCAGATCCATCAAAGGCTAAAACCAAGTCAGTTGTGTCTTGAAAGAGAAAGCTGTGAGAATGGACTTTTGCTCAGGAGAATGCAGGAGGGTTGTTGGGAGAATTTTGATTGTCAAACAAGAAGACTACTGAAGTAGGGGAGAGTAGCGTGTTCATTATTTTTGTATTTTTACATGACAACAAGTTGTATTGATTGAATTAAGTGTGTCAAATCCTTAATGATTCGTATCTGGCCTCATCTCTCAAGATGTTTTCTCTGTCCACTTTTGAGAATATTGGAGAGGCACATGCGAACATCAGAAATATCTGGTTCAGATCACGAGTAGGTATCATTGTTACACCCTTGGGTTACATTATCGTATAAGTAGATTCTTGGCACTGAGAGTCAGCTCGGGGATGTTTGAGATGTCGAATCTACTTAGGTTCAATGGCATCAGTTATTCCCCTAACAATGTGTCTGCAGGAGACCCAATTTGTAACAAAGGATTGACTTACATAAATACGGCATTGAAAGTGTGACTTGAACATAGGGCATCGGGTACATGGTGAGGGATGTCCATGGCATCATTTGTGGCAAAAGAGAATCAAAGTGTCCCAAAAAAACCGGAATCACCTAATTGTGTTAAAATTTCAGACTAAATCCAGTTTTATTCGACGTTCTCTAAATATGGAATTCCTGCTGGAAAGTGTGTGCTTGCAGACTTTGGATGAGGACAGGTTTCGGCTCAGTTGTAATAAAATAGCCGGCTGACACTCAGTGCTTAGGTTCATATAAAGGATAGCCACTTCAGTGAGGTACTGGATGACTGCTGGAGCTGTGCCCGTGATGAATCATTCCTTGAGTGGAAGAGGAGGGGAAAAAATGCAAGTTCACTGCAGAAGAAATATTTTCCTCATAAAATAGGTGAATGGCCTTATTCTAGAATATTCCTCTCAAGTACTGAAAGATATTTCACTTTTCATGAACACGTTTGTGATGTGACAAAATTGCCAGTTGTTTTTTTTTAAGTGATACCAAGATAGAGTTTAAGAAGCATGCAGAGTTTAAGAAACCTGCAGAGCCACTGAACAATGCATACATCAGTAAACTAACAATTTGTATTTTCATTTTGATGCTTGTGCAGTGTTGACAGAGTTAAGGACACAGGTGTTTGTGGGGAGGGGGCTTCATTCCATTGTACACATCAGTTCACTGAAAGCCTGTCTGGTAAAATAAGTCTCTATTGATTGGTGGAAGTACTCACTGAGTGTATTGCATATAAATCAACAAGCTAGCTCAGTTCCTCAGGGAAGCTCTTAATCTTGTCTGTGCTAATAAGGCTCCTGGTTGCCAATATGTGTTCCCTGGTATCTCCTCAGTTCAGTTTGACATAATCATTCATTTAAAGGGAAAGTACTTCACCTTTTATATCAAAATGGATTTAAAAGCTGCAATAAATCAGTTATGAAAATGTAAGGTGTACTAAAGTGTTGAAGTATGTCCACTGTTATTTACTGCAGGGAAAAATTGAGATAGTAAATCTATTACGATGTTACATTTGCCTCTTTTCGCTTTTACAGGTAATTTTTGCTATTTTATTCTTGTGGAGGGTAAAAGTTATTATACTGAAGGAGAATATTTTGGGACAGCTACAATTTGTTTTCTCAGCCTTATCTGCTGTTGTTGAATAAATGAGATTGGAATAAATGGGGGTGGTTTGGGGGTGGTGGGGGGGAGCGGGGGTGAACCCGCTGAAGTGAAAGGGAATAAGGTGGTTTCTCTGGAGTAAACACCTCACGATCTCTCCAGTTGTATTGCGAGCAAAACATTGTACTTGCGCTCAGATGCCCAATATTGAAGTGATTTGAAAATAATTGGCTTTTGACACAGATACAGGGGAATCCATTTACTAATCAGGTTAATGGTTTTGTTAATATATAATAAGTCACTCTCAACAGTTGTATTGAATCGACACTTTTTTTTTGAAGCTGCAAAATATTTCTGTATCGGTGCTTAATTTTCTCTACAAAATTAATTAATGAGAGCCGCTTAGTCCTACCCACCGAGATTATTGAACACATGAGGAATGGGTGACCTGTCTAATTTTTTTAAAGTTTATTTTGAAAATGTTAGACTTGACATCCAGAGAATGATGGTTAAGCTGCAGCACAGCAACTGAAATGTTGCAATTCCCACCTCCTGACAGTAGAGGCCCTCAGTGAATTACAATTTCTTAAAGGAGAAAACTGTTGCTGCAGCATTTCAATCCATTCCACGGGTCCAAAAGCTCATTGCAGATAGACTTCGTTTTTTTTGCCCAAATTCTAGAACTTCATAGTCGGGACGGCTACAGAGCCGGCACACTCTCTTTCCTGGAGTCCGATATTTCCTTTGTTTTCTCTCCCCGATCCCACCCCATTTTTAGGGAGATCACACCAAAGGGAACCGGAACGTACTCTCTGAAAAGCTGGTGGAACTAAGACCTGCTCTTGGCACATTTTTGATTTGTATGTGTGCTTTGCCCCCAAATGTTTGATCTTTCATTCTTGGGGGGGGAGGGCGGGGGAGTACTTCATTGGCTGTAAAGCGCTTTGGGGCATCTGGTGGTTGCAAAGGCGCTATATAAATGCAAGTCTTTCTAGGAAGAAGATTAATCATGTACTTACATTTTCACTTCCACATTCAAATAAAACTTACACTTATTTTGCAAATTTCTAACCGTAAACTCTATGCGGCCCCTTATTCAATTCCAGATTTGAGAGAAAGCTCCCAGTTCTGACGAGCAGATGCACGGCAGGAAGCTATTGTGGCGTCGGACTGAACACTTCGTGTTCATTTCTGCCTTTTAATAGAGGTTGAGTCTGAAATGTTTGCATTTCAACAGGGTGCAGCCAAAGACCTCGGTAACCAGAACAGATGATTTATGAAATGGCCCCGCTGGTTGCTGGGAGCTCAAAGACTTGGATATTGTACTGGAGTATCAATGGGCAATAGATTTTCTGTTATAGCTTTGGACTTGGCCACGCAGTCCAGGTTCAGTGATTGAGTAGTTAATTCTGCCTTTCAAGTTCCAAGTACCAGGGGCAAAGTTCCAAGCCACAACACTGTTGGACCAACTCCCACAGCCAAGGGAAGAGAATTCAAAGCTTCACTGCTGGTATTCTTTGGCGACTTTATGGATTGTTAAAGGATGCTGTTTAATACATCTTCTTTTGTGTTTATGACATGAACACGGTGTCTGGCTTAAATGCTAACAGCTCTTGCAGAGGTAGCTCGCTGATGGCTTATTTTGTAATTTTGACCAACAATAACAGCAACTTACAATCCTACAGCACCGTTAATGTAGAAAGCGTCCCCAGGTGCTTCATAGAGGCTTAAGGAAATAATGGACACGGAGCCAAAGACCAGCTGATTTTAGGAGAGGTGTCCAAAAGGTGGGGTTGAAGGAGGGTCTTAAAGAAGGAGGAGGTGGAGAGACTGAGGGGTTGCAGGAGGGAATCCCAGCGCGTGGGATCTTGGTAGCTGACTGCATGGCCCACAATGCTGGGATAAAAGGAGAGAGAGGTGCACAAGAGGCTGGTCAGGAATGGAGAGTACGAGGGGGGAGGGGTTTGTAGGGTCGTCGGAGGTTACAGAGTAGGGACGGGCAGGGCCTTGGAAAGATTTAAACACAATGATGAGAATATTACATTTTCCAGTGTTGGTTACCAAGGGCAGGGGTGATTTGTGAGCAGGACTTGGTGCAAGATAGGATACGGGGGGCAGCGGAGTGTTTGATGAGCTGAAGTTTATGAAGGGCGGAGGCTAGCCAGGAGAACACTGGAATAGTTGACACTGGAAGTGACAAATGCATGAATGAGGCTTTCAGCAGCAGATGGGCCTGAGGCTTGGTTGGAGGTTGGCGATGTTATGGAAGTTGGAAGCATGTGGTCTTGTGATGGAGAGGCTACGGCCTCAGCCTCGAATAGGATGACAAGGTTGTGAACAATCTGCTTCAGCCTGAGGCAGTTATCAGGCAAGGGGTGGGAGTGGGCGGAGAGGGTACAGTGTTTCTGGTGGAGGCAAAAGCCCGTGACTTTGGTCTTTGCAGTGTTTAGCTGGAGGAGATTCCAGCTCATCCATGACTGCAAATGCGAGGTGTTGGAGGGGTAGAATTGCGTGTTATTGGTGGAAGCTGGCCTCGTGTCTGCAGATGATATTACCAAGGCACGAGAAGAGGTAGAGGATGGGGCTTATGATGGGGGACTCTGGGTGTCACAGTGCCCGGGTGGGAAGAGATCCTCTGGCTACGATCAGATCGGTAAGAGTGGAAGCAAATGAGAACAATCCCACTGAGCTAGAAAATGGAGGAGAGGCGCTGGCGGAGGACAGTGTGGTTGACTGTGTCGAAGGCTACAGGAACGATGAGGACGGTTAATGCTGCACCACAGATACAGTCACTGAGTCTGCCCTCCCTGACTTTGGTTAGGGCTGCGGGAAGGGCGGAAACTTGAGTGGAGAGATTCAAACAAGGAATCACGGGTGAAATAGGCATGATTCTGGAAGGTGACAACACGTTCAAGGACTTGAGAGAAAGGGCAGGTTGAAAAGGACCAGGGTGTTTTTTTTTAATCAGGAGGTTGATGACAGGGGAGCAGACAGTCCCACTCCAGAGACTTGAGCGCAAAATCTAGGTTGACATTCATCAGTATGCACTGAGGGAGTGGTTGAGTAGATTGCTAGCTGCAGAATTATCGTGGCAAATGGAGGGCCAAAGGCAAGGCAGTTGGAACTCATTTGTATGCAGCAGTTTTTGAACGAGATTATGACAAAATAGATTTTTGCCTGTGTATCCTGTGCCCACAGCTACACCCTCCTAATATCACTGGACAGCAATCAGAAGTGGCAACTGTGGCCATTTTTTTTTTTTCCTTTCCTAACTGAGGATGCTGAGGCCAATTGTAGCACCTCCAACTGTACTGCCATCTGGCTGAGATCGTCCAACTCAGTTCAGACTAGAAGTGGAAACTGGGACTTTCCTGATCTGTATGGCACAGATATACGCAGTGAACTTATCCTAATGAGTTTGATGGTATTCGACTCTACTTTTTCCTTGTCGGAAGTTGTAGATCCATGCACAGAATGTAGGGCAGGCAACTGTATTCTAGTTCTACCAAAAGAGATCATAGCCAGAGATTGATGCAGCCTCGTCAATGACCTGGTCTTTTACAAATAACTTAAACCTAACTCCGATATCAGAATTTGCAAGAAGAACAAGAGTTCATTATTTGGCTTAAAGGCTGCAAATGTTTCTAAAATGTAGATTTACAGCCTATCTGCATGAACAAATGTTCATATACCACCAGTTTTGTCTGAGGCCATATTCCATGCTGGGCAGTTTGAAATTCCTTTCGCTCTTCAATATTGCTCTAAAAATGGTGAGGTGTGTGATGTGACAACTGCGGATCGTGTTCATGGGATATCCAGAGATGTTTCACTCTCTATCCCCAACTCTGCTACTTCTGAAAGAGCTTTGTCCGAGCTGACCAGTCTATTGGTCTGAGGCTTCCCTATTCTGCCTTACCTGGTGGGAGGCAGAACAGGAGCTGCAGTGAAGTATTTAATGAGATTCATAGAAACATAGAAAACATAGAAACATAGAATCTAGGAGCAGGAGTAGGCCATTCGGCCCGTCGAGCCTGCTCCGCCATTCAATACGATCATGGCTGATCATCCAAATCCAGTACCCTGTCCCTGCTTTTAATCCCCACAGTACACATATCCCACCCTACCCCCGTAACCCCACGTATTTAATTCCCCCTAACATATCCCATCCTATCCCCATAACCCCACATATTTAATCCCCCCTAACACTAAGGGTCAATTTATCATAGCCAAATCAACCTAACCCACACATTTTTGGACTGTGGGAGGAAACCGGAGCACCCGGAGGAAACCCACGCAGACACGGGGAGAATGTGCAAACTCCACACAGACAGTCACCCGAGGTCAGATTCGAACCCGGGTCTCTGGCGCTGTGAGGCACCAGTGCTAACCACTATGCCACCGTGTTGCCCATACACGTGCAGGTACACGTTCTGTCTGACCACTAACTTGACACTTAGCGCACTTTCTTGCCACGGCCTGAATGCGTTGGACCAGTGGGTCTAATCCCAAATACAAGGAACGTATGTTGACTTTTGGGCGTCTCTGTAAACTTACCATCATCACAGAAATGCACTGCTACAGCATTTATCTTTAGCTTTTTCTCTCCCCTAAGCATTGCCCCACCTCTTCTCTTCGCCATCAAATCACAATTAATAGACTAGTTGCATCTGTGTCCTTCATGAAATCTTTATAAATTGTGATAAGCTCCCCATCTCCCTTCCATTGAGGCCACCTTCAGCTCCCCTTGTTTTGGAGCTTCTCCTTGCTCTGTCTCTTGGGTCACAACCTTTCTTTCCACGTCTTAGCGGGCCATTGATTGAGAGGCATGGAGCCAGACAGTTTTTAGCAGCAAATTTAATACTGGAACTAATGTATTTAGTATTCCAAAAGGATACCTGATTGGTGTGTTAATGAGCTAAATCCAGCATGTGAGCTGGCCTTGAACAGGTGCTAACAGATTGGGGAGATATTGGGTATCCTGAAAATGTTTTTGGAGCGAGCAGGTGGTAGGATATATTGCACTAGTTTCAAATGCAGGTGTTTGCAACGTAAGTTTGCATTTTAGTTTAGGGCAGTACATACTTAGACCGAAGAGCTGTTTGATAAAACCTCGTTAGCGTTGTCAGAAACTTTTGTAGGGTTTTGTAATGATGCCCATGTAATAAAGCGGAGAAATACTATTTTGACGGGAATTTAATCAAATTGTGTAAAGTCGTCATTGTGGGATTGAAATGAAAAAGATGCGCCATTTGATGTAAAAGGCTAATGAGCAGACTTGGTAGTAAATACAACAGCAGTAGATATTTTCAAATTGATGCCACAAATGGGAAATGTTTACTGTTTGTAAGAAGCAAGGGATGGGCTAATAGTTCACATTATGGAGCAATATTATGCTCTTGTGTCTCAGAACAATAACATTTCCACATCAGTTTACAATCCTGTTTCATTTAGTGTTGGAGAGAGAAATCAGATTTGTACAGTAATTTGCTGATCATAAGACCTTCAGAAAACGGAACCCCAAATTCCGCCTGAAATTATCCGGGATTCACCTCAGAACTGTGTTGTCACTCCTAGAACATCCGAGTTTGGGATTTAACTGGTTGCTAACTGGAGGCAGCATTCAAATTCATTCTGCTCGCAAACATGTCTACTGCCCTGATGCTTCCATCGTCTGTGGTTGGATTCCCCCTCTTTCTCTTTCCAGCCCCCCCCCCCCCATTCTCGCCCCCCTCCCAAGTGCACTGGGCTTTTCCCTGATTTATTTTGGTTCTTAAGGGAGGCCCTTAATTAGACCAACAACTTAGAGTTTAAATGCAGTAACTAAAGTTCCAAAAGGACGTTGGTAAGATAAATTAGTAATACTGTTTTGGAATATTGAATGCAGCATTAAAATTGTGCTTATTACAGTATTTTACAGTTTTAATATCTAACATTTCATGCATAAGTTTTCTTTTAGTATCTCTACCTCATTGTATTTATTTTCCGTTTCACTCCCCCTTCTCCCCATCCCTTCACCTACGCCGCCCCCCAATCTGCATCCTTATACAACTGAAAAGCAATCAAAGTTTAAAAGTGAGACCTAATTTTGTCCAGATGTTTAATTGAACCTTGTTTGGGACTCAAGTCTGGAATGAAATCTGTGCGGTTGGATTACAGGGGTGGGGGGGCTGTCTAATTTTATATAATATCTGCCAAGACCGCCCATATTTAAAAAAAAACACACATTTTTCTTCTAATGCAGCAGATCTATGTGTAAATTCAGGTGAGCAAGAGGCAGAATGCGTATTGGCTGATCTGGACAGAATCTGCTCAGATGTCCGACATCGTGGGTAGTCTGAGACCCCACCCCCAGCCCAATCTCCATTGATGTGGGCCTGATTTATAGCGGTGCCAATTTGGAAATTGTAGTTAAGAAATGGTAATTTATAGCGACAAATGAATGCTGAATTTATGAAAAAAGCGGATATTGTTCTGACGAAAGGTCTTTGACCTGAAACGTTGACTCTGTTTCTCTCTCCACGGATGCTGCCTGGCCTGCTGAGTTTTTGCAGCGTTTTCTGTTGTTATTTCGGATTTCCAGCATCCGCAGTATTTTGCTATCGTATATATTGTCATGTATTTGGGTATAACTCCTGGCATGTAAATCGAATTGGGGTGTGCTGGTACATGTAAACTTCGATTGTATTGGGCTAGAATTTATTCAGATTCAACCCAAATTGATCTTGTTTAAGTGTAGCGGTAAAATAAAGTGATATAGTGAGTGATTAATCAGTGAGCAGGAACTTCTAGCCAGGAGTAGCCAGATGGGAGGAATGAACATGTCAGTAATCACTGATTAAAAGTGGCTTTTCCAATTTCTGTTCATTTTTTGAACTACTTCATTTATCAATCAGTTGCTTCAGTGGAATCAACTTTATTCTGCAGTGATTTTGCAGTGCTCTAGTCACTGCCTTTTCATCTGGCAGTTTAACCACTGAAATCTGATCTTGATTTTACAACATAATAACTCGCTGGAGTGCAGCCAGCAGGGAGTTACTTGTTCATTGTCGAGAGTGTGAAGCTCCTTAAATAAACAGAGGATTAATTGTATTTGTGGCATGTCATTCAAGTGACAGGAGAGGTTGTAATCAGTTAACTCTTCTGTTTGCCCTCCAGCTAGGTGAATTATAGCAGCCTAAATAAACACAAGTGCTGGTGAAAAGCAAGAGTATCTTTTAGTATCATCACTTTGTTTAATGTTGAAATATAACTGCTTTGTTTTACATTGAAGGGCGAGCTGATGAGGCTTTGGTCTAAGGTGTTACTTTCCAGAATACCACAGAGAATTTTTTCAACTTTAAAGCTGACTTTAAGTAACACGAACCTTGCAGTATGACTCAGATCAATGCTGACATTTTGAGTTGAAGTGTCTCCCTTTGCTTTTTTTGTTACATAAATACGACACGAGTTGCCCCATTCTACAACCATATAAACGTAAAAGATTGCTTTCGAGGACACTGCAAAACCGTAAAGGATTGGTTTGTCTGATCGTTTTCTTCCAATTTTATTTTTTACTGAGTCAAACTTGGCACTTAAATGGGGGGGTGGCGGAGGGGCGGAGCTTTTTTTTAAGGTTGCTTTTATGCAATGCCAAAACTAGTTGGGCACAGCTGGGTCCAACTGCACTGCTCCCACACAGCTGGTTGTAACCCAGAGGTCAATATGCTGCCGGATTGGCTAAGGGCAGACGCCAGGAAGACCTTGACTTAAAGTATCTTCCAAGCCATTGGCATTAGTGAATCCAACAGTTTATCTTCTGGTTGCAGTCAACTGCACAAGACCCCATGCTTCAGGAACTGGTATTGCTGGCCCAAATCTTACGTAGTATAAATACAGTTAAAGCTACAAGTAACATTTCACAGAATCATAGAAAGTTACAGCACGGAAGGAGGCCATTTCGGCACATGGTGTCCGCGCCGGCCAACAAAGAGCTATCCAGCCTAATCCCACTTCCCAGCTCTTGGTCCGTAGCCCTGCAGGTTAGAGCATCCCAAGTGCACATCCAAGTACAGTACTTTCTACTAGTGCCTTATCGCACGTCTCAAATAACCCAAAGCTCTTCACACAAAATGAATGAATAACTTCGAGCTGTAGTATATGTTGTGTTGTTTACACTGTTACTCCATATGTAAGGATATTTATTTCCAACTTCAGGCCCAAGTCAGCTTTTCAAAGCTTCTGTTGCTCTTTGACATATAAGCAGTTCTAATTTTTCCTCTAAATTTAATTTAATCATTTATTTTAATGATTTTGCTACCTAGAATCTACCTGGAATGAGGAGGACTCGAGCTCTGCTGGGCAGTCTTTTACAAGAACATTCCTGCATCTCCCTCCATTCTGTGAAAATTTGAAAACCTGTGTTTTGCCAGTGCTTGCTTTCATGATGTTTTCCCTTGGTCTGACAGGAGGATGAATCATTTTTATCTATTACCTTGCTTGTAGTAGTAAATGGGAGAGGAATCAACAACAACAAAAATTGAGCAATTCAACTCCCATTTGTCTTTTGTAAATATATTGAAATTAGCTTGTTAAGATAAGCAAAGCAGTCTTGGATGAGCTGCAGTCTCCTCCAGGTAAAAGCCATTGTCTTTGTTCCCTGTCACAAACTCTGTACCCAAGCCACCAATTGCAACCCATTCGGTTTGGATTGACATCATCTTTATTCAATAGAGGTCATGATGTGGAGATGCCGGCGTTGGACTGGGGTGGACAAAAATGAGAAGTCGCACATCGAATGCTTGTAAAATTAAATAAATCTGTTGGACTATAACCTGGTGTTGTGCGACTTCTCATCTTTATTCAAGCCCAAGCTGAGTTTCCGACCCCATATCCTCTCCATCATGAAGACTACCTCCTTCCACCTTTCTAACATTACCCGTCTCCCGATCCCCCAGTATCTCAAATTTAAAATTCACATCCTCATGTTTAAATCCCCCGCCCTTCCCTATCTCGGTAATGTCCTTCAGCGCTAGAACCTCGTACCCGAACTTTCCGTTATTCTGACCCCAGCCTCTGTTTATCTCTCTCCGCCTATTATTGGTGGCTGCTCCTTCAGTGGCTGAAACCGCACGCTCTGAAATTCCCTCCCTAAATCTCTCCACCTCCTTTTAAGACTCTCCTTAAAACCCATCTCTTCACCCCTCCTAATATTTCTTTGTGCCCATTTTTTCCCCTCACACCTGAGTGAAGCATTTTGGAACTATTTTTTTTGCGTTTCTGTAAATGCAAGTTGTTATTAGTATTATTATTCTGAGGCTAGTAAAGCTGGATTCCCAGCAGGACAAATGTTGGTGGGCTCCATGCTGGAATTGTCAAAGGCAGATTTAACGTGGGGTTTACCAGCACTCCTCCTTCTATGCTGAGTATCCTTAAAACTTTCAAAGCAATAGTTTTGTGATGTGATATTAGCTGCTCGTACTTTTATTGGAGGGAGGGGAGGGGAAGAGGTGGCTTGACGGAACTCCACTGAAGCACGGATTGTGATTCATGTTACTGCATAATATACTGCCGCTCTGACCAGGCAGTCAGCCTTTTTCAAGCAAAAAAAATGGAATGGCAGTACGGGAAGTCACATTCGATTTTTTTTTTTAATCAGAAGGAAAATAAAATAAAAATGGTTTTAATGCCAATTGCAAGTTACACTGTATCTAGCATGGAGAAAAGTTCTCGGTTGGATCTGTACTTAATCCCTTCTAAGTATTATTAGAAAGTCCACCATTCTTCAAGATAGTAGAAAAGTTAATCCTGTGTGCTACTCAAAAGGTTAGTAATTCACAGTATATTGATTGTGGCTGTTGAGTCAAATTAATTCAAACTGTTATCATGCTGTGCTGAGATGAGCAAAATTTTAGTGCATTAACAGGTCAACGCAGTGTGGGACATATTTGCATTTTAAAAGGCAGTATGTGTGTCTTGAGTGAGCTAAAATTCAATGGTGCTGATTATTCATCTAAGAATAAGTTAAAATGATGTTTTTGTGTCATTAATCCCTGAATGTAATTGGTCCTTTCAGTCAAGAACGCGTGAGATGATGGAAAGCGCAAGTCACGAGAGCTAATTAAAGAAAAATGATAAATGCCGGAAATTGAATTGAACAAAGAAACTGTTGGGCATTATAGCAGGTGCATCAGCATCTGCAAAGAGAAAAGGTTAACATTTCAGGTGTAGACCCTCAGTTAGAACTGGAATCTGGGAGATAAGTGAACCCTTAATTAGACGAAACAAAAAAACGGTGGAAGGGAACAAGTAAAAGTCAAATATCAGGAATGCTCACTCCTGTCACAGAGCAGTTAATGAGTTAAATGAGCAGTGAACAGGTGGAAAGAGGTGATTTTCTCTGTGAGGCAATGCAAAGCCATTAAATGAGCCTGAAAGAAGAAAGAAAGACTTGCATTTATATAGCGCCTTTCACGACCACTGGACGTCTCAAAGCGCTTTACAGCCAATGAAGTACTATTTGAAGTGGAGTCATTGTTGTAATGTGGGAAAGATGCATAGCGAAAGAGGCATACCCAAAAAAGTAGGAATTGAGAGAGATAAATATAAATAGAAAATGCACGCACAGCAGGCTTGCCAGCACCCAAAAAAAATGTAAGACAGACCATCAGCCCAGGTACAGAATGGTGTATAGCCCCCTCCTCCCAATGCTGACAGATCTACCATGCACCCCCTGCTTCTAAAAAAAAAACGGGGGAAATAGCTAAGGCCTGAATTTGCTAACGTTACAGTGTGTATTCTTTGTTGAAAGAGGTAAATGGACAGGTGTTGCCTAGGAAAGTGCCAGAAGAGAGATAACTGGAAGCCAAGGTGATAGGAGAATGAGCATGGTCTGGATGGACTGGTCTGTGGAGAAGGCAGAGAGGAGAGGACAAGATGTGTTTGGTGGTGGCATACTGTTGTTGGCAGAAATGGTGGAAAATAATCTGGTGAATCTAGAGGCTGTTGGTCGGGGATGAGGATGAGGCAGCCACTGTCATTGTTATGAGAGGAGGTACGAACAGAGGAATGCTAAATGGGGCAGATATGGTCAAGGGCCCTGTCTAATACAGCTGAGGGAAAGAAGCTCTGGTAAGAAAATAGTCGGAGCAGATGCATTGGAGAAACTGGGGGGCGGGGGAGGGGGGGTGGGCAGGATGGACTCTTTACACAAAGTGGGGTGGGAGGAAGCATATTCTTGGTAATTGTGGGAGTCTGTGGACTTATAATAGATGTATGTGGAAAGTCCATTACTAAAGATGAGCTGAGAGAAGCGCAGAAAGGCAAGAGTGAGAGATGGATCATGTAAAGGTGAGGGAAAAGAGTGACAGCAGGAAGGTACATAAACACAGCCATCAGTGTCACAGAGGAAGAGGTCAGGGAGGAGGCTTAAAAATTTAAATCAAGACTGTTCCACATATTCTACAAAAAATAGGCGTAGCTACATCATTTATGTTGAAAGTGAGTGGAGTTAAAAGTTGTTGTTCAGCATGAGAGCAACTTAAGCCAAGTGGAGCAGGGTTGTGGTGGAGGCGGACAGGATGGGCAACTAATAAAGGGAAAAGCAGAGGGCTTGGATACCAGAGGGATGGGGGTGCAGAGTGACTGAAAAGGAGTTGATTGGGGCTGGATACTCTGAAATCGTTGAACTGGCGGAAGATGTAAAAATAGACGAGGAGAACAATAAAATCGAGGTAAGACGGGACAGGAGGAAGCTGAACCAAACAATCTGCTGGGAAAGTGTATGTTAGGGGAGAAAGAAACAGCGGGCTGTGCAAAGTTAGCTCACTATGATGTCGGAGGCAGTAAAATGAATATGAGGGGAATCTCCTGAAGACTTGAAATCACTGGCAGCCTGAGAAATAATGGTTTGGTGTTTACTAGAGGGTTATGGTCCAGAGGGAGATGGGGGGCGGGGGGAGTTGCTCAGAGTCTGACAGTTAGTGTCCAGGTAGAGGTCCTGCCAACCTTTACCGCTCCTCTCCCCACCCCCCACCCAGCCTCCTATCAGTAGGTTCACGGACACTCAAGTTGGAACAGAGAGCTTGGAAAGTGGCAAGTTCAGAAGGAGGGAGATTAGGGTGAGTAAATGTACTGGAGAACCTTTGGTGGCCTACCTGTGGCAATTTTCACTGAAAAGATAAGCAAGCCAGAAACTGAGGGAGAGGTCCAGAAAGATCAGGAGGAGGTTCAAATACACAAGGAGGAGCCTCCTTGCCAGAAAAGAAAGCACAGAGGTGAAGGTAGCAGCAGAAGAGCTTGGCATCAGGTCATTCGACATTAACCACAACTTCAAACAGTGTAAAGTGAATCTGTGCAATTGCATCTCTATTACTTAGAAACTAGAATTAAACAGTTAGGATTATAATGCCAAACAAGCAGAACTTCGCTTTTGTTAATTCATTTGCATACAAATTTTGTCCAATTTAATAAAATACTATAAATATTTGTATACTGAGCCAATGTTCCCGTCATCTGCAAGGTCCAGCGCAGGCCACTCGCCGGCCTGTCCATTGTAAATACCGCGCCTGCGCAAAAATTTGAATGGGCCCTGCATTGGGGTGGCAGACTGCGCAGGAGACAGCACAGCTTCCGGGGGGGCATTGCACTGAGCTGTGATGAGAGTGCTTTCTGCTGATACTAATTGCACCTAATTTTTTTAAATCCTAATTTGACATTTTTTCACAATTTGATATTTCTCTCTCTCCATAACCTGACTGGTTCTTCTTTGAATGAATGCAACACTCAACCATTGCCCACTAGCTAAGGGATGTTTTATTTAAAGCACATTTGCAAGATGTGGAACTCTTGATTCCCTCTCCAGTTCTTTAATGCCCCCCCTTACAACACAGAGTTGCCTCCAATACTAAAAGTGCATTTGGAGACAACTGTATGGGGTGTAAATGATCTGGCATTTTGCTTGATGGGAATTGGTAGCTCAGCACAGACTAAAGAGAGAACCTGGAACTTTTCCTGGTCTTTCTGGCTCAGTGCCACACCACATGGTACATTTATCTTCTGAACCATTTGGAGGCCTGCATCCCTTCCTTTAGTTATTTTTCACTTTTTCTTATTTGCATTTTCTGTTTATTCGTTATTCCTGTTTGCATCACACCGGTTGAATTTCTCATTTTAAAATGGCCACCACAATGTCAAGGAGTGCTTTTCCAGTAACCTGGCACCCATTTTGGAATTTGTGAAGTGCAGCCACTGCCACAATTTTGAAACCTATTTTATTGGGATTGTTTTTGGGAGCATGTGAAGTACAACAGAACAGCCATAGAAAGGCGTGATTTCACTCATTAATTCCGGTATTTATTTTTGGTTGTCGTATGCAACAAATGTGGGAAATCCTGACAGATCGAGAAGCCCTGCAAGCTGTACAGAGTAGATGGAACTTCAGGGTAGCAGCACAGAGTGTGGTGAATGAATGAAATATGACATTACATTTGCTAACCTAGTGTGATACAGCTGATTCGGAGCCAAAGGTTACATCCATTTTTGTTTTGATTTTGTAGCCTATAGATAGTAAACATAATTTGCTGTGTTGCTCATTCTGCTTGCTTGGTGTCCTAGAGTATGGGGTATGTTGGTAGTATTGGGGATTTCTAGTTTGGAAGTCCATCCCAATGTTTTGCTGTCTTTTTATAAAAACCATTGAAAGTATGTGATCTTCATAATAGAATATTCTTGGAGCCCTTCCACCTACTCCCCATAAGTGCAACACCCAGTGTAGAACTGAGACAGACAAACAAGCAGGGTGCCATTTGCAATCTCTGATCTATGCTGAGTTAGCTGCTCTCTGAGATAGTGATTTGGGACTAGGGAGAAGGGAACTCATCCAGGGCTCCCACTCTTCATTGCTGTCCACCGACCTATGCTGGAAAGTGTATGCCTGGAGGTTGGGTGAAAACGGGCTCTGGCTCAGCTATTGTGCCCTCCACAATGAATGGCAGCTTCGGAAAGGCACTGGATGGTGGCTGGGACCTGTGCAACCGTAGTCCAGAGAGTCTGTGAGGGAAAAGCATAGAACAGAGTAGTTGGGATTGTTTTTGAGCTAATTCAGAGGTACATTACTATTATAAAGGCCAAGACCAGTTAGTACTGCGGAACTGGTGGCTGTTCCTTTGTAAATACTTCTCAGCTGTAAACCAGAAACTCCTCAATATGTCTGATTAGATGTGATGTCAGCACATTGCTTTCGATGCTCATCGGCAAGCTGATGTTGCTTTGTGTTTCCAAAGACTTGTTTAAAGCAGTAATGAGTTATTAATCTGGCTGGGTTTCCCAAAATGAAAATGGACTGGAGGGAGAAATGATTGTGGGGAAATAATAATTGATTTAAGGTTAAAATGAAGGGATAATTACAAGTCCGAGCCCTTTTCGGGCTACCCCAGATCAGGCGTATTCCCCAGACGTTCACCTTCAACTAAAGTTAAAGATAGCTGAATCCTATAAGACGCTTAATTGGGTCTAAAGGTCAGACTAACTCTCCTTAAAGGAAAGGAACGACGTGAAGATGTTACCGTCTTCCGGATAGCACTTTTAACAAGTTTAACTAGACTGTAACCTTCCGGATATTATACAGAAATACTCTGAGACAATTCTAAAAATATATAGATTTCTTAAAGAACCGACATTTAGTTAACAGCTGTTATGGCAATCGCAACTTTAACCGTTCAAAATACAAATAGCTTACATTTCTTATCAGAGATCCTTATTCTCAAATCTTAACTTCGTTACATTTCCACACTTCTACTTATTTCTTAATCCAGAATATCCACCAAAACCAAATACCTTGATTACCCGAGACTCAGAGTTAAAAACTTACAGAGCGTGCCTGTGAAGTTGAGAAACGCTTGCCCAGTTCAGTGACTTCTGACTGTCCATTTGAAAAGCTCTTATTTTTAAATCTTTTTTTGGTGGTTTATCCTTTGAAGTTTTCCTGCTGATGTAAGCTAATTGTCTCAAGTCATTCTTTGCTGACTTTCTTCTATTCTTTACTGTCATTTCAGCTGTTGGCTTTTAGAATCCTGCCTCCTGTTTAGGTGTTTCAAAAACCATCATAAAATGGTTATTATTGATTTATCTATTTGATGCTATTCTTAGGAAGTCTTTCTATTGAATTTCTAATATCACTTAACTACTTGTAAGCCAGACGTCGTGTCTCCTAACTATTCCATTTTCAATACAAACACAATGTAATTGCTTGGTGTCATCTATTGATATTATATTTTCAAAGCCTTCCTATTTGTACCTTTTACAACTTGTAAACACTTCATCTAGGGTGTTCCATGCATTTCTTATTTACTTCAATTGGTTGTATTAAGAATCATGTCTCCTGTTTCTAAGTTTAACATAAAACTATTTTACGGCAGGTATTTCTTTTACTTGGTCATTTTTTCAAAGGCACTTGGTTTTTTTAATGTTCTGTGCACCTGTTTGACGTGTTAAATTTCGACACTTTACTTGGGTCATTCCATTGTGTTAGTTCCAATGTTCAGACATAGAGGAACCTTCAGCCTGTTGTTTCAATAGGGCCATGTCTTTGTATTTACAAACATTTCCCATTTCAAAGCTTGTAGTGTTTTACAGCTTTGTGTTAACAAACCATCTTATCTCATAAGCCTGTATTTCTGTTTTACGGCCTGTGTCGCCGAGGCTGTCAGATTTTGAACCCCAGTTTGTCATGTTTTAATATTATCACATCTGTTCATAGGATGATGTATTTCTTGGAATATGGCTATTTCCTTCACAAAAAGAGGTAGGATTAAGTCAGGCTGGTCTCCAGTTTCTTTTAAAAAAAAAACTTCATCTACACATCACACTCATTAATCCTCATAGAAGTGTTTGGTTTCTTTAATGACTCGGTGGGATTGACTGGTACTGATTCACACAGATCAGGATGGGCCCAGATTTGATGCCCGATCTGAGCTGAATTAGTTGGTCTCCGCAGTGCTGCAATTGTTCTGTGTCATTACTAGGAAGGACATAAACTGCTCTCCCTCTGGAAAGTGCATGGTGCGGACATTGGATGAGGACAGAATTTTGTCAATTGTGATGCCCTCTATAGTTGAATAGCTTAGTCTACCAACACTTGTCATTATGAAAAAGATATCATTGGAATGCTCATGCCTAGCCATGTCTCAGCCTTCAAGAGGGCTGAGGGGGGGAGCTAATTGTGTTTTTCTCTCAACGTGTCAACCTATTTGTTCACAGCAAGACACTTTACAGAAATATGAATTTTTGGCTCAGGTCAATGCATGGAACCATTGAACTACATGAAGTTTGTGTCATACCAGTAAATAGCATGAGATGGTCCTATAGTTCAGCATGTTGGTGCTATAGCTACCCATGGCAAAGATTCTGCACGCAGTGAATCTCTGATCTCGAGGCAAATTTCCAAGTACGGGTCGACTTGTTTCATTTCTGTGTATAGTTGATTATTGGTCATCAGCACCTCGGCCTTGTCTGCCCTCTTGGTTGTGGAATATTGTGTGTTATTGGGAACCTGAGAGGAAAACACAAAAATGGGGGTGGGGGCGATGGGAGCATAAGAAATGTGTCTACGGCGTTGAAGATGTAACTTGTTTCAGGTGTTTGGGAATAATCCATAACTGCAGGCCATTCCGATTTGCCTTTTGACCTGGATTTATGTTGATCCTATTTGAAGTGACGACATACTGTTTATCATAGAATGGTTATAGCACGGAAGAAGGCCATTCGGCCCGTCGAGCCCGACCCGGGTCTCTGCAAGAGCACTTCAGCTAGTCCCACTTCCCCCGCCCTTTTCCTGTAGTCCTACAAATTTTTTTCCTTCAGGTACTTATCCAATTCTCCTTTCAAAGCCACGACTGAATCTGCCTCCACCACCCTCTCAGGCAGTGCATTCCGGATCCTAACCACTCGCTGAGTAAAAAAGTTTTTCCTCATGTCGCCTTTGGTGGTTCTGCCAATCACCTTAAATCTGTGTCCTCTGGTTCTCGAGCCTTCCGCCAATGGGAACAGTTTCTCTCTATCTCCTCTGTCCAGACCCCTCATGATTTTGAACACCTCTATCAAATCTCCTCTCAATCTTCTCTGCTCTAAGGAGAACAACCCCAGCTTCTCCAGTCTATCCACGTAACTGAAGTCCCTCATCCCTGGAATCATTATCGTAAATCTTTTCTGCACCCTCTCTAAGGCCTTCACATCCTTCCTAAAGTGTGCGGTGCCCAGAATTGGACACAATACTCCAGTTGAGGTCGAACTAGTGTTTTATAAAGGTTCATCATAATTTCCACTCTTTTGTACTCTATACCTCTATTCATGAAGCCCAGGATCTCGTAAGCTTTTTTAACCGCTTTTGCCCTACCACCTTCAACGATTTGTGCACACATACCCCTAGGTCTCTCTGTTCATGCATCCCCCTTTAGTATATATTTCCTCTCTCCATTCTTTCTACCAGAATGTATCACATCGCAATTTTCTGCGTTAAATTTCATCTGCCATGTGTCCGCCCATTTCACCAGCCTGTCTATGTCCTCTTGAAGTCTATCACTATCCTCTTCACTGTTCACTATACTTCCAAGTTTTGTGTCATCTGCACATTTTGAAATTGTGCCCTGTACACCCACATCCAAGTCATTAATATATATCAATAAAAACAGTGGTCCTAGAACCGACCCCTGGGAAACACCACTGTATACCTTCCTCCAGTCCGAAAAACAACCGTTCACCACTACTCTCTGTTTCCTGTCACTTAGCCAATTTTGTATCCATGCTGCCACTGTCCCTTTTATTCCATGGGCTTCAACTTTGCTGGCAAGCCTATTATGTGGCACTTTGTCGAACGCCTTTTGGAAGTCCATGTACACCACATCAACCACATTGCCCCCATCAACCCTCTCTGTTACCTCATCAAAAAAACTCGATCAAGTTGGTTAAACACAACAGAACAGCAGAAAATGCTGGAAACACTCAGCAGGTCAGGCAGCATCCGTGGAGAGAGAAAGAGAGTTAACGTTAACTCTGTTTTTCTCTCTCCACAGATGCTGCCTGACCTGCTGAGTGTTTCCAGCATTTTCTGTTGTTATTTGAGATTTCCAGCGTCCGCAGTATTTTGCTATTGTATTGGTTAAACACAATTTGCCTTTAATAAATCCATGCTGGCTTTCCTTAATTAATCCATACTTGTCCAAGTGACTCTTAATTTTGTCCCTGATTATTGTTTCTAAAAGCTTCCCCACTACCGAGGTTAAACTGACTGGCCTGTAATTGCTGTGTTTATATTTACACCCTTTTTTGAAGAAGGGTGTAACATTTGCAATTCTCCAGTCCTCTGGCCCCACCCACCTAAGGAGGATTGGAATATTATGGCCTGTATCTCCGCGATTTCTTCCTTCACTTCCCTCAGCGTCCTAGGATGCATCCCATGTGGTCCTGGTGATTTATCTACTTTAAGTACTGCCAGCCTTTCTAGTACCTCCTTTTTATCAATTTTTATCCCATTCAGTATCTCCTCTACCTCCTCCTTCACTGTCTATGGCAGCATCTTCTTCCTTGGTGAAGACAGATGCAAAGTGCTCATTTAGCACCTCAAACATACCCTCTGCCTCCATGAGTAGGTCTCCTTTTTGGTCCTTAATTGGCCCCACCCCTCCTCTTACTACCCGTTTACTATTTATATGCCTATAGAAGACATTTGGATTACCTTTTATGTTAGCTGCCATTTTATTCTCATACCCTCTCTTTGCCCCTCTTATTTTCTTTTTCACTTCTCCTCTGAACTTTCTATATTTAGCCTGATTCTCAGATGTATTCTC
The DNA here is from genome assembly GCA_030390025.1 of Squalus acanthias. Lineage (NCBI taxonomy): Eukaryota > Metazoa > Chordata > Chondrichthyes > Squaliformes > Squalidae > Squalus > Squalus acanthias. The sequence goes on from JASTWF010000422.1 coordinate 71,125, forward strand.
GACCTGACATCTATCATACGCGCTCTTTTTCTGCTTCCTCTTACGCTCTATCTCTTTCGTCATCCAGGGAGCTCTGACTTTAGTTGCCCTACCTTTCCCCCGAGTGGGAATGTACCTCGACTGTACCCGAACTATTTCCTCTTTAAAGGCAGCCCATTGTTCGATTTCAGTTTTGCCTGCCAATCTTTGATTCCAATTTACCCGGGCCAGATCCGTTCTCAACCCACTGAAATTGGCCCTCCTCCAGTTAAGTACTTTTACTCTAGATTGCTCTTTGTCCTTTTCCATAGCTAATCTAAACCTTATGATACTATGATCACTGTTCCCTAAATGTTCCCCTACTGACACTTGGTCGACTTGACCTACCTCATTCCCCAGAACCAGATCCAACAATGCCTCCTTCCTCCATTGGGCCAGAAACATACTGATCAAGACACTACCGGATTGTCATAAAAGCCCATCTAGTTCACTAATGTCCTTTAGGGAAGGAAATCTGCTGTCCATACTTGGCCTGGCCTATATGTGACTCCAGGCCCACAGCAATGTGGTTGACTCTTAACAGCCCTCTGAATGGCCTAGCAAGCCACTTGAAGGCAATTAGGGATGGGCAATAAATGCTAGCCTTGCCAGCGACGCCCACATCCCATGAACGAATAAAAAAAAAGTTCTCCTGAACACACTTCAGAAATTCTTCCCCCTCTCTGCCCTTTACACTATTACTATCCCAGTCTATATTAGGATATGATGTGGAGATGCCGGCGTTGGACTGGGGTGGACAAAAATGAGAAGTCGCACAACACCAGGTTATAGTCCAACAGATTTATTTAATTTTACAAGCTTTCGGAGCTATCGCTCCTTCGTCAGGTAAGTTAGCAATGAGAGAATCTCCCAGAATTCACAATTTAAACCCAGACAAAATCTATTCACATTATTCGCTACAACAAAGAGCACAGCCAAGACAATGAGATGTGTCCCAGGGGTCCCCCTGGGACACATCTCATTGTCTTGGCTGTGCTCTTTGTTGTAGCGAATAATGTGAATAGATTTTGTCTGGGTTTAAATTGTGAATTCTGGGAGATTCTCTCATTGCTAACTTACCTGACGAAGGAGCGATAGCTCCGAAAGCTTGTAAAATTAAATAAATCTGTTGGACTATAACCTGGTGTTGTGCGACTTCTTATATTAGGATAGTTGAAGTCCCTCATTATCACTACTCTATAGTTCTTGCATCTCTCTAATTTCTCTCCAAATTTGCTCCTCCATATTTTTCCCACTAGTTGGTGGCCTATAGAATACACCTAGTAGTGTAATGGCACCTCTATTATTTCTTAACTCTTTTGCCATATAGATTCTGTCCTTGACCCTTCCAGGACATCCTCTCTCTCTCTCCAGCACTGTAACATTCTCCTTAACCAATACAGTCACACCGCCTCCTATCTTTTCTTCTCTATCTTTCCTGAACACCTTTATAACCAGGAATATTTAATACCCAATCCTGCCCTTTTTTGAGCCAGGTCACAGTTATTGCCACAACATCATTATTCCCATGTGGCTATTTGCGCCTGCAACTCACCAACCTTGTTTACTATGCTTCATGCGTTCACATACATACACTGTAAGCCTATCTTAGACCATCCTGTGCTCTCTCTTAGTCTGACCTCACCTAATACCTTACTATTTCTTACTTTAGTACTATTTCTTACTCTAGTGCTATCTGTCTCTCCCAATCCTTTGTGTCCTTTGTTTCCTCTTTCTAATGCTACATCCTGGTGCCGATCCCCCTGCCAACTTAGTTCAAACCCTCCCCAACAGCACCATCAAACCCCACCGCGACAACATTGGTACCGGCTCTGTTGAGGTGCAACCCGTCCAGCCTGTACTGACCCCATCTCCCCCAGAACCGGCCCCAAAGCCCCAGGAATCTGAAGCCCTCCGTCCTGCACCATCTCTCCAGCCACGCATTCATCTGCTCTATCCTCCTATTTCTATACTCACTCGCGTGTGGCACTAGGAGATTACTACCTTTGAGGTCTTGCTCTTTAATCTCTTTCCTAGCTCCCTGAAATCTGCCTGCAGGACCTCATCCCTCTTTCTATCTATGTCGTTGGTACCGATATGGACCGCGACCTCTGGCTGTTCACCCTTCCCCCTCACAATGTTCTGCAGCCGCTCAGTGACATCCTTGACCCTGGCACCAGGGAGGCAACATACCATCCTGGAGTCACATCTGCAGCCACAGAAACGTCTGTCTGCTCCCCTAACTATCGAATCCCCTACCACAATTGCTTTCCCTATCTTCCTCCTCCCTCCCCACCCCCCATACAGCTGAGCCACCCGTGGTGCCATGGACTTGTCTCTGGCTGTACTCCCCAGAGGAACCATCGCCCTCACCAGTACTCCGAATAGAATACTGGTTGGAGAGCAAGATGCACTCACGGGACTCCTGCACTACCTGCCTGGTGGTCCTTTTCTGTCTGGCAGTCACCCATTCCTTCTGTGCCTGCACACTCCTTAGCTGCGGGGTGACCACCTCCTGAAACGTGCTATCCATGTAGCTCTCAGCCTCGCAGTGACGCCAGCTGCTGCTCAAGCTCCGAAACCCGGAGCTTGAGCTCCTCCAGCTGACGACACTTCCTGCACACGTGGTTGTCCAGGACATGGGAAGTATCCTGGATTTCTCACATGGCACAGGATGCGCATTCCACGGGACTGCCATGCCATGCCTTTATTTATTCGACTATTAACTAACTTTACAGAAACTTAAGACTAAGATGTACCTAATTCAAGTTATTAATATAATATATTAACAGTTACTAATTTAATATAGTATTAACAGTTACTAATTTCCAAGCTCCTGCTTTATCCCTAACCAGCTATTTAATCCCGGCCCCACTTGAAGAGCCCCTCCCCGACTGCGCTCTTTAGCAGAACTTAGCAGAAATGAACTTAAAACTTTTTTAAAAATGCTCACCAGCTACTCACCAATCAGCTCCGTCCCTTGTGCTGACGTCACTTTAGGTTTTTTGCTCTGACGTCACTTTCAAATTCTGCCTGTGTTGAGTTGCTCCGCTCTCGCTGCGCTCTTTATCCCCGCTCAGCTCTCGATCTGTTCCCGCTCAGGTCCGCTCCTTCTGTTTATACACCATATGTAATGCTTGTATCAAAGTAGATCTAAAAATGCACAAATGGTAGATCTGAGATCAATTTGTCCATTATATCACCCTTTTTTCTTCTCCCTCCCTCCCCCAAGAATATCAACCACTTGAGTAGATCTCTGAGACCAATATTAACATTTCACAAAGCCAGTTTTCATAATGCAGTAGTCATCATGTTTGCCTAACATGTTAAGGTCCCTTGTTTGATAGATAAAGCCACTCGATTACCTGATACAAAAGTGAGACGATAATGATGAGTTAATACAAGACATTGGCTTGCCGACAGTAACAGTATTTAGCAGTTTTGTGCACTCCATTGTGGTAAGGATATTCGAGTCATGGAAAATAGGCTGCTGTCAGTGACACCACAACTCCTGCCAGAATACAAATGATTGGGTAATTGCCCCGTCAATCGCGCTTGGAGACTGCACTGCTGTAAGCGGCTGGGATTGAATTTACGCACATAATTTGTATTATGTAACTATCCTCCACTCACTACACTCTGCTGGAGAAATCACCCCGCTTTTATCGAAAGAAGTTGCTGTCGTTTCGGCCATGAGTTCGTTTTGCTGCAGTTCGTAGAGAGTCTTTTTAAATAAACTTTGCTGAGTGCATCGATTTTGTTTGCTGTAAAATACACCGTTTGCTGTGAGTCCTGCCGTAAGTCCCGCCCCCAACTCATTGGCGGACACAATGGTGTCTATAGACACTCTGGAAAATATACAGTACAAGTTCACTAGAATTATATTGGGGATAAGAGCATATAGTTACGATAAACCAAAATAATTCTGATTTGTATTCATTTGAGCCGAGGAGAGGGGAGAATTTAATAGCATTATTCCAAATTTTTGTATGATTTTAGAGGGTAACTAGTGAAATGAGGCTGCCATGGATCAGTGAAAGGGTAACGAGGAGGCATAATCTCAGAATTAGCAAAGAAGCAGAAAAGAGGAATTAGAAGAATTGTTTTTCCACAGAGGATTATAAGGAATGCTTTACTACTCATGGCTATTGGAGCTGAATCAATCTGGCATTTAAGGGGAATTAGGTGTCACTGAAGCAGCAGAGTAGGTAGTATTGGCACGGGCATGGACATAATGGCTGCTTGGCCACCTCCTGTACCAAAGTTTCTATAATGTAAAACATACAGACCTTTGGCCTAATTTAACCATTACTTAGACATTCTTAGAAATGTACAGGTCCAGGGAAATGTCTGAGATTGCTCTGAAAATTGTGCTCTCAAAGCTGAATTGAGAATTTCTGTTTATGGTACTCATTAATAAACTCATCTGCCATATTGTAATACAAGATATTTCTGGGCCTCCAAGATTCCCTCTTAATTGTCCAGAACACTGCAGTGTAAAGTTGGTTATTTAAAACACTAATTCTGAACATATGAAGCCAGCATGAAAACTTAGCTCCTGGTGTATGGATTTCATATCTGCATCTTGCTGCTACAAATACTTTGCCGTATGATATGGAAATCAGTATCTCCGCTGCCGTTGTGTTTCCTGCATCGTGAATGGAATAATGAAGCCACCATGTGTCCTGTACATAGATGGTGTTGTGGAAAGGTTCTGATGTTGGGCTGTTTTTATGCCAGCGATGACGGCTTTCTTCTTCTTGGGTAATGCAAAGTTTATTTGTGGGATTGGAATGGAGGGAGTATTAAAAGCTCCGGCCTTATCAAATGAGTTTTTAGAATGCAATAATATTATTTGCAGTGAAAAGCTTTGCTTTACATGATCTCTTGGGCTGACAGCAATTAGTCTCTGCAGAAGCCAAAGGAACGGTATTGTAATTTCCGCAGTATAGATGTGGCGCAACGTGCCCTCCTCGCTCCTCATGCTTTAGTTTTTATGTGACTTACATGGGGAAAAAAATAGGGTGATGTAGTACTGAGTCTTACATTTCAGAAAGGCCCAAGATTGAACTCCTGGTCTATATTGAGTTGGCTGATCGTAGGTAGGAGACCTACAGTTTGCCTCGGTGTCCCTGGACCATGTAGGTGAGAAATGGGCCAGCGTTCATGTTCCAAATCAATATCCAGTGCCCCTTGCTGAAAGTGCACTTTTGCAAACTCTGGTCGAGGGCAGGAGTGGACATCTGTGAAGCCACAACTGTCCAATAAGCTGCCAACACTTACCATTGAGAATGAAGAATGGCTGTGTAAGTGCCTGGCACCTTCCAATACCTCGTCCATGAACCTATACCTCAGTGTTGGTCACTGCTTTCCGGGAAAGAGGGAAGAAAAACATTGGGGGGGAAATTTCTTTGGTGGTATGAAGTTGGGAATTTACAGCCTCTTGTTCTGGTAGAGATAGAGTTCCTTTTCATTTCTGTAGCTCGTTTTCCATGGTCATGAATTATTTTGTCAGCTTGCTGCAGTCAGTTGGCTGTGCTCTGTGAATGTGTCGTGCCTTGTAGGTTACCAGGCTTGAACAGAGGAAATGAAACAGTTGCTGTGTGTTTTATAGCCGTGGTGGCTGTTCAGGAAGTGGTGAAAAGTTGATTGATGGTGTGAGCTGGAGCAGTGCTGCAAGAAACCAGATGTAGTAACTATTTATATCAATCTAATTGTGACATATCACGATCTTTTCTGTAAAATACTGCATTTTGGAAAAATTTATTTTCTGTTATTTCCAGCTATCTAAAACTGATGTACTGCCATACTTTGCATTAGATTGTACTTCACTAGCCTGCTGGCCTACATTAACTGAAATATTCCAAGAAAAAAGTTTGGATTCAGACCATCCTGTTCTATTTGTCAGGTGTCACTTTTGTGAGATAGCTTTTGTTTCTATTTCTGGAGGATTTCCTCTTTTTTGGTTATCACGTTACTACATTGTACCCTTCTTTGTTCAGAGAGTTGGATGGCCCAGTCTGTGACTGTCTCCATGGGAACCAGATACGCCATTCCTTTGGACAGCCTACCAAGGAGGCATGCCGCTTTCCTTTCCCCCTCAAAGACTGTGTGACTCAACCTCCCTTCTTTGCTTCTAGTCATCTCTGCCAACCTGACGAGAAGCTTTGCTGCTGTGTATAACTGCTGTATGAGTCATCAACCTGAAACGTTAACTTTCTCTCTCCACAGATGCTGCCTGACCTCCTGAGTATTTCCAGCATTTTCTGTTTTTAGTTTAACTACACTTCTATGCCTGGGTGAGAAGCTTGGGGATGTCTAGTTATAAAAATTTTAGTCATGAACTAAGGGACAAGATGTTGCAGTAGAGCAGAACCAGCCACGATTGTGGGGTTAGCCCCAAAGGCTAGCTGTTGTCTTGCTCTCAAGACCAAGTATACTCTTCTTGGAGTCATGAGTTCTTTCTCTACTGGTTTCAAATGCTCTTGCATTGAGTCCAGCCCCTATGCTGGTTATAAAAAAAGGTACCGTCACAATAATGAAGAGTATCATGAGCACCATAAGATCGGAGTCTAAACCAGGAAGTGTATGTTAGAATATTTATTTCAATGTAAAATCATATACAGAAAATGAAATAGAGGGGGAAAGAAAGATGGGATTAAGACAGAGAGATAAGAGACTGAAAGAAAAAGTTTTAAAAAATTAATTTTAAATTTAAAAATAAATCTCCAACAGTAATTAAAATCTGAAGGAATGAGACTCCACACTTGTAAAAGTAAATTTTCAGTGCCAGAGAGGTTGTTTGGCAGTAATTAAGTCTGATCACTTGCTCTTGAATGGACAAGCTCTAACTTTTTCTGACGTGTTTGGTGGGTATCTAGAGGGTAAGTACAGCAGCTTCACGCCCTTCATGTGTTTTAATGCCGAGTGTCTCTGCGAGATGCTGTTCGAGCGAAGCTTGTGGCGGAGCCAGGCAAATCGGACAGCAACTTCCTGATTTCTGCGTTTAACTGCACAGTCGCTAGAAGTTGCTGTCCGATTTACACTTTAATAATGGTGAGCGCAATTAGCTTCCCCGTTACTCCTACTGCAAAATCCAGACCAATGTCTTGGTTTCATATGGTGGGAGGTGTCGGTAAGTACAATGTAATCAGTCCACAATCAAATTTCACTTGGACACACCAGTACATTTTAGTATTCTAATCACTTTGTGTGAAATGTTTTCATTTAGGTTGAATTGAACTGAATGAATATTTAAATGTGCTATCGTACAAAGATTTGCAAATGGACTATTTTTAGCTGCAGTTTATAGAAATCCTGGTCCACGTGTAACCTTTCTTTGTAAACTAGTTATGGTGTTTATCAGGATTCAACTGTGCTACTTTCAAATATGCACGGTTGCCATGGTGCTCATACATTGCTTGCCACTTAATTGGGAATCCAATTTGGTTTTAAATTCCCTGCATGAGCAAGGTTAAGACTTATTACCTTCAGGTTATCGGCACTTTAGATGAACTGTTTTTTAATGGGTTCCAATTTTAAAATAATGTAGTAAATGAAGTGATAATTTAGCATTCTATACAGGCAGTGGTCAGTTCTTCACTACAGTACAGAACTATTAGCACAAAAGACTGTTTAAGAGAAGAAATACTTTATTCCCCATTTTCCTACCAGCTTTCTGCCTTCTCCCGAAGGCATTGACTCCCTGTTCAAGTACAATTGCATAGGCACCAGTCACTCTCTGGTCCACTCAGTGCTGGTCCCGAGTGTGGCATCATTCCCCTAATGAGTACCCACTGCTTTGTTTCCTAAATCAAATTTCTTACCCATTCTGAGGTTATGGGCCGTATTTTGGGACCCCTGCGGGTGCGTACGAGGTGTGTAGGGGCCGCACAAGTTCTGGGTTTAGGCATGCGAAGTGCATGCGCTAAAACCCAGAACTTGCGATCTGTCAAGAATCATCTTAATAGATCCGCCGCATGCCTGGGAGAAGGGCCTCTGCGGGTGCAGAGTTGCGCTATTTGCCCAACTTCCGCCCACTGAATGCCTGTGAAATTCTTACGCCTGGTAAAAGCAGGTGTAAGGCTTGCCTTTACCAGCATAAGTTTTAAAAAACAGAAAAATAAAATTTTATCACTCGTTTATACATTAAAAACCCTGTCCAATAAGGTAAGTTTATTTTTAGCCCCGTTAAAACATATGCATGTTTTTCAAAAAATTAAATTTTCATTTAAAATATTTAATTAAATGGCATTTTAATTCATTTTAAATATGTAATGTTTAAAAAAAAATGTATTTCATGTGTTTGTATTTTTTAAGTGATCCCCATTCACACTTATTCTGTACGTACAGAACTCCCATAAGTGTGAATGGGGATTCCCTTCTTTTATTGGTTGGGTCGGCCCACGTGATCCCAGGGCTCTTGCAAACTGCGTGCACCCCTGGGATACGTGGGCCTCTGCCCGTGGGTACCCGGAGAGGCCCAGGATCGCAAGCCTCCGTACCTCCCAGGCCACCAGGTAAATGTGTAGATTTTTTGCAGGTCGGAGGCATCCGCCCGCGGGAAGCCTCCGACCGCAAATTTTGGGCCTATATCTTCAATTCCCACTGCTTTCAGTTTTAGTTAACAGCCTTTTGTGAGGAACTTTATCGAAGTATTTTTGAAAATCTTAAGTACTCCACATCATATGCCCACTTGGGATGTTATACCCTCAAAAAGTCAAGTTAGTCAGGCAAGATCTTCCTGCTTTTCCATTATCCACTTGGGATCTTATGTCCTTGAACATTCAAGGAAGTTAGTCAGGCAACATCTTCCCCTCCTAAAATGGTATTGGCTATTATTTACTAGATCATTTTCATACAGGAAGCCCTCACGTTTGCCCCTGAGGCATTCCATTATTTTTTCAGATAGCGATATTAGATTGATGAGTCTGGCATATCTCGGCCAGACTGTTGGTGAGTGAAGGTTGGGGGAGGGGGAGGAGGGCAATCAGAGAATGCAAGATGCTATCTTGCAGGAAGCTGGAGAAAATCAGCACTGTGACCTGGTGTGCTTCAAAACAGCTGGTTATAGAGCAGCACTGGCCAGGACAGTGTGGATCAAGAATGGTTCCTGAATACTTGTAGTGGGAAGATGAAAGAACAAAATGAGAGCAGAGAAATAAAAATGGAAGGATTAAAAATCTATCCACACCAAAACAGATCAAAAAAGTGGATTTTCCAAAACCTACTGCCAGGGTGGTGGATATTAACACTGCCAAAAGGTTTGGTTAACAGACCATGGGGGAAAAATTCAGTTGGTTGCGCCTCCCGTTAGCGCCTTAAGAGGGCGCTAATGGGGCGAAAAGCAACTAGCGCCCGGGCGCGGCGATGTTTGCGCTGCTCGCGAAATTAACTAGACATTTTGCGGTGGCGCTAAACACTACCGCCACGATCTCCTGCGCCGGCAGATCGTGACGTCATTCGAGTGCGCAGCGCCCCGGAGTGGATATTGAGTGGCGCCCCCTGCTTTACCGCCTGCCGCTAGCAACGACAGGTTGAGGGGAGCGTTTTGCAGTCAGGAAGGGACTGGGGGAGCGCTATTTAAAGGCGACCGCTTCCTGCCTTTTTTTGTTGGTGACATTTTTGAACCACGCATTCTGAGAGAGAGAGAGAGAGGGACTTCTGGAGAGATTCAACGCTGTGTGAAGGAGTTTTAGGTACTGAGCAGCACTTTGCAGGTTCATTTTGATTTGCCCTTCCTTGTATCAACTTAGAAGAGACTGTGGGGTTGCACTCTGAGCTCTTTCCCTGGTTGTCTCTATTCTTTCCAGCAGATTTGATGTGCAGGTCTCTCCAGGCCGAGATTCAAGGCTGCAATGAGCAGGATGTGGATGAAAAGCAAGATCAACCCTCCCCTTTAAGAACTGGCCGGGGCCATTGTGTCTGTGTTCCATTGCTGACTGACATCACATGAGCTTCGCCAGCGCTCTGAGTTAGCGCCTCGCTCCTCGGCCTTTGCGCCTTAAGATAGATGTGTAGCGCCTGATTTAGCGCTCCAATCACCTCCAGGGGCGATAAAAGCCAAGTTTGCAGTCGGAGGCGATAATTAGCGCCAGGCGCTAGTCTTTGCGCCCGGCCGATAATTGTGCCCCAAACGGGGCGATACTGAATTTTTCCCCCCATGTGTCTGAGGCTTTCCAGTTAAGGTTTGTCTTCTATGATATTTTATGGCAAGGCTTTTTTTCCCACACACAGAGAGGAACATCATAAATCTTAGAAAGCTCAGTGGGTGGTAATTTTATAGTAATGCTCTGGAAAAGTTAAAAATTCACTTTGGTGAACTGAAGTGGTGTCCATGAAAAAAGCACTGTGAAACAGATTTAATGGTGTGTATTTTATCTTAGTCTTGGAGCCCCCCTGCTTGACAGACAAATTTCTATTTATTTATTTAAATCATAAGGCAAGTGTATCAGGATGATCTTAAATATGCAAATTAAACAAGGCCAGAAATGTTGATCCATCCTGGGCCTTTTAATGAATTTTTAATACAGGAAGGTTCTCTCTGGAAATTACTTTGTTCTAAAAATAGTTATGAAGTATTAAGAGGCATAAACAGCTTGCATGCAATAGAAGTACGGTTATTCGTCACTGCTATTATCTTAAACATTCTCACTTGCTGACAATCCATTTATATTGCTTTCAAGCGACTGCTATGGCATTTGAATCGTCATCTGTCAGATTTGTAGCAAGTCATCTCATTTGTTGAATGACCACAGCCATCACAAAATCTATACTCCAAGCTGTGAAATGTAACCTCAAGATTAACCTGATAAGCTGCCTCCTCATAACAGGTTGCCCAAATATTTAGCTCATTTTACAGGGACTTGACCCGGAAAGTAATATAGAAGTTAGATATCCACTTTATATTTGGTATAAATATACACAAGTATGTATCAAGAATCCTGTAATAAAACTAGTTAGCTCTGAAATTAACTGTTTTAAGAACTGAAAATGTGTTTCACCCTGAACTGTTGTTTAAAAGTGTAATAAGTGTGTGATTGGTAGAAGGCTCCTGAGTTGAGACAACACTTGTTTCCACCTGGTGATACTATAGGGGGTGAAATTCAATTTCAGCAGTGGCACGAATTGCCAGAATGGGAAGGAAATTTGGGGTGTGTAATGGGCAGCCAATGCACCCCAGACGATCATTCTGTCCTTGCATTCTCTTCAATCTTCTTTTCCTCTTCAAAGTCCTTGCATATCTTGTCACTTCCCAGATCTGTGCTCATCTCTCCCCCATTCCCTGTTTATCTATTTATTTATCTATCTGTAGATTAATTAATAATACTTGAGTGGAGCTTCTGACCCCATATCCTCTCCATCGCAAAGAGCCACCGACCTCTACCTCCGTAGCATCGCCTGCCTGCGCCCCAACTTCCACCCCATCTGCTGCTTTTGTGCATTTCTATTCCTTCACCCCACTATTGGCAACTGTGCCTTCAGCCACCGAGGCCCATGCACTGGAATGAAGCCATGTGCTATTCCTATGTGAGTTTTGCAAATGATGCACATTAGCTTTATATTCCTCTCATTTTCTCCTCATACCATTCCTCTCCTGAAGGAGGAGTGTGTTTCCTGGGACCTGGCAGCCCTCCAATACTTTGCCAGTGATTTAACCCAAGACCTTCCTGCTTTGTGTGGATCAATACCGCACCATGTGATACATTACTGACTGCTCCACTAGAAGAGCAGATCATAATTTCAGAGAGTGGCTGAAGCAGCCCTTGTATTGCTGTACCAAGTTTCACACTATTCTCCACTCCTAGTACCACTATAATAAGCGTTGCTTGACCACAGTTCTCGGAGATGATGGTTTGCATATGTACAGAAGTCGCTGAATAATGAAATCTGCAAAATAGCATCCATAATCATTGTAATTCAAAGTTTGCACTGGTAGTTGACATAGGCATTATAATTCTAATGAGATATCCAAACTGCTCTCAAGCTGCCAGAGTATTTATACCTGGCAAGTAACTGTATGAAATCCATGGATTTAAGGTTGGATCTCAATGTCAGATTGACATATTAGAGTCGTTAAGTACTGATGGTAAACCAGATTCCAGTATAAAGCCATCAATATAAAATTGTCCATGTAATTGGAGTTAGAATTGATCTGAATTAGTTAAGTGTGACTAGGGAATTCTCTGGACTAATACTTAAAGCTGTTGGTAAAAATGATGGTACTTAAGTCAAATATTGATCCTGGACGATACTCATTGTTCAATTTTAATTTTTAATTATTAATGTTATATAAAAGGTTAATAAATGATACAGCTCAGAATATTATAAGATATTTGAATAATGTACAATTCTTGATAAATATGCTAGTTGAAACATTTATTATTTTCCCCTGTAGGTCAAAGAAGCTTGCATCCTTGGCTGAGTCACTGCAGAATGTACAAATCGCAAAGAGTGATTTGGGCTTGGAGCTGGAGGAATTGGAGAAAGCAGCACTATTAGTTCAGGAGGAAGAAAATCAGATCAAACCAGGGAAGAGTGTCCCCCAACCACTCCAGTCAGAGAGTGAGACAGAGGAGGATAATGACTCTGAGGAATCGAGTAATTCATCCTGTGATACAGGAGAGTCTGATTCGTGTGAAAATGATTCGTCTCACTGTAGTAGTTCTGAGGAAACGTGCAGAGAGGGGTTGTGTCGTGGAACAGAGGCTGGCTATGTAACTGATGTAGAAGTCGAGGAGGCTTTGATCAAATTGAACTGTGGTGAAGAAACTGAGCACATGGATGGCACACGGTATCCAGATAAATGCACATTGGGAGAGACCTCCACTGCTAAATCACCCCCAAGAAGATTGATAGAAGAACTTGCAGATCAGTTGCAGTCAGTGGGGCTTTCAGAGCACTGTGAAAAATCTGCTGTTGAGAATTCTGGCGCTTCAGAGCACAAACCAACAAGCCTGCCTCTTCAGAGTTTGGCACAGTGCCAGCATTCACAGACGACCTCACAGCAGACTTTCTTAGAGGTGTCTCCTAAGAGGAATTGCCTGCTGCTCGTTGCAGATCCTGATAATACAGAGGAATTTACGAACCTGGCATGAGTCCAGGTTGCATGCTAGAAAAGAACAAACTGATTTACGAGTAAGCGGCTGATGCTGGTCGATGTACTTGTTAAATCACTTCAGAAATGGAGAATTTGCTGTAAATGCTTTTTAATTTTTTTTCGTTCGTTACCAGATTTATATGTACATAACCATATTATTCCTGTCTTAAAAATAAAAGCTGTTGTCATAATTGCTGCCTCCACTGGTGCATTGTGTTGTGATAAATCACCATGCAGCAAGTTTAACTATTGTTACTCAACCTACATATTCTTTGGTTACCTTTTTCCTCAAACAAGAGCATTCATCAAACCGTATCAAATGATCAGTCCATGGCAGCCCTATAGGCAGCATGTCCTTGTATTAATGAGCAGTGCTGTGGAGCGATAGAATATGGGTTTGAGACAATGGATTCCCCCAAGCGCTGAGATACTCATCCCACATGGGATATTACCTGTGAGCAGATTGTCCGCCTCTTTAGGTAAGGAATTGTGCACTGTGTGAGGGAAGGGCGACTTACAGGAAGGGAGAAATAATTAAAAAGTTGAGGGATGGGTTAATTGGCAAGTATAATCAACAATGTAATGTGGAATTGCTGAGCAGGAGCTGGGAGCAGTGAATCCACTTGTGTTAGTGGTGTCACTCAAATTTGGATTTTGAAAAGGGTACAGCGGCGCTCATTAAAGTTGAAGTCAGAGCAGACTGGAACCTGGAAAGCACTCATTATTCAGGAGGATGAGAGAGAGAGAGAGGAGTCTGAACTGCATCCCTCTGAATTCCACCAAAGTTTAATCATTGAAACTGCATCATGGAATGGAAATTCGTGTTTCAAACTGACAGTGAAATAAATGAATTCACACACAGTGAAACCTGTCAGACAGACCTAGCGTGTATTGTAACCACCTAATGATTGTCCCAACTGCATATTAATGATTCTGACTTAAACTTGCATTAAGAAACAACCTCTCTGTTAAGATTATGGCTATTGTTGAGATATTTCACCGGAGTTTACACAATGCATCTTGAATCAGAAACGCTGTAAATTTTGAAATATTGGAATCCCAAGTATCATGCTCCGAGGCTTTTCTCGTCTTCGCGTCCCATCGCAATCACTGGTTTTGCTTGGAGGCAAGAAAATGTGTCTAGGGAGAAATTGATGGGCGCGTTCCTTTGTGAGATAATGATGACTGAAGATGACCGAGATAAAGATGATTGAAACCTGAACTGTTGCTGTTACTGCACAGGTGCCCAGAACCCCCTCCCCCTGCCCTGGGCTAGCACTGTAGAATTTATTGATGCCTCTGAGGGCCAGTGCTCATATGTGAAAATGTAGATTATAGTTTGGGCAAAATTCAGGTTTTTTTTGCAACCTCTGGAAAGGTTGCCCCAAGCTGCTGGCAATCTCGCATTAAAAAAAGAGAATGTGTGCAGTTTTGGCATCCTGCCACTAGATGTCACAATTGTAGTATAAAGCTCATCAGAGATATCTAGTGGCACTGAAAAAACTCCATGTTTCACTGAGCTGCTCATTGGGTTGTTCAACATTTTTTTTATAATTCCTCGCTTATACCCAACCACTGTCTCGGATAACGCGTGTTACTCCCCAGTTGGTGGCAGACTCAATCTTCATTCATAGCATTCAGTTTGTAAATCCATATCCGATAACCTCATGTGGAAAACCCTGAAATATCAGTGAACAACTACAGAGTGGCTACAGTTCAAATTTAATACTGCTGCTATTATGGCCCACTCTGCATAGTGGATTTAACATATTGAATCACTAACTATTTTCCTGGATTTACACAGCCAACGCTGTTAATCCTACAACCAAAAATTGCATTTATATAGCTCCTTTAACATAGTAAAACGCCCCACGGCCATCTAGAAGGTGACAGCCATGGGTCAATTGATAATACAACAAGACCTGGATGACGTTCAGGCTTGGGCTGATAAGTGGCAGGTAACATTCGTGCCACAGAAGTGCCAGGCAATGACTATCTCCAACAAGCGAGAGTCTAACCACCTCCCCTTGACATTCAACGGCATTACCATCAACATCCTGGGGGTCACCATTGACCAGAAATTTAACTGGACCAGCCACACACATACTGTGGCAACAAGAGCAGGTCAGAGGCTAGGTATTCTGTGGCGAGTGTCTCACCTCCTGACTCCCCAAAGCCTTTCCACCATCTGCAAGGCACAAGTAAGGAGTGTGATGGAATACTCTCCATTTGCTTGGATGAGTGCAGCTCCAACAACACTCAAGAAGCTCGACGCCATCCAGGCTAAAGCAGCCCGCTTGATTGGCACCACATCCACCACCTTAAACATTCACTCCCTCCACCACCGGCGCACCGTGGCTGCAGTGTGTACCATCTACAAGATGCACTGCAGCAACTCGCCAAGGCTTCTTCAGCAGCATCTCCCAAACCCGCGACCTCTTCCACCTAGAAGGACAAGGGCAGCAGGTGCATGGGAACACCACCACCTCCAAGTTCCCCTCCAAGTCACACACCATCCTGACTTAGAAGCATATTGCTGATCCTTCATCGTCGCTGGGTCAAAATCCTGGAACTCCCTACCTAACAGCACTGTGGGAATACCTTCACCACACGGACTGCAGTGGTTCAAGAAGGCGGCTCACCACCACCTTCTCAAGGGCAATTAGGGATGGGCAATAAATGCTGGCCTTGCCAGCGACGCCCACATCCCATAAACAAATTTAAAAAATGTTTTTTTAACTCTCGCTTCTGAGAGAGGGTTGTCTCACTCCAGAGACTTGAGCACAAAATCTAGGCTGACAATTGGTGCAGCACTCTATCGGAGGCACTGTCTTTCAGATGAGATGTTAAACCGAGGCCCCATCTGCCCCCTAAGGCGGATGTAAAATATCCCATTGTGGCGGATCGCCACCTAAACGGGCATTACCCACTTTTCCGTCCGCGGACAAAATATCGAGCACCTTCCCTTTAAGGCACCTTACCTTTAAGGCAGGAGTGGGCGGGGCCTCAGGATTTTTCCAGAGAATTCTGGGAGCAGTCTGTTCAGCCATTTTGTACCATGCAGTTGTATTAAAAAAGTCTCTTGCTTTCCACACATGGATTCAGCCTTAATTCGTGTTTCGCAGCAGCCTCAACACCATGGCACTATTTTGTAGAAGAGCAGGAAAGTTATCCCTGGTGTCCTGGCCAATATTTATCCCTCAACCAACATCACTAAAAACAGATTATGTGGTCATTATGACATTGCTGTTTGTGGAACCTTGCTGTGCGCAAATTGGCTGTTGCATTTCCTAAATTACAACAGTGACCACGCCGAAAAGTGCTTAATTGGCTATAAAGCACTTTGGGATGTCCTGAGGTTGTGAAAGCCGTTATATAAATGCAAGTCTTTCTATCTTTGCGTCTATAAGTGACTGGATTCGAGTCATTTTGACATGACAATGTTGTGTCTAACTCAAGGCTGCAGCAAACAAACTGGGAAATACATGTCAAATAGATATAAGGTCTCCATTGAGGAGGTCTTTCTGCACGACCCATTTGTTGGAAAAGTAAGAAATGGAGTGCTCCAAACTATGTCTAGAGAAGACGAGGTAGTTGTGTGTGACAGTTTGTGTGTAGCTGCGTTTTGGCTGTGCATATACCAAAATCAGTTTGGTTAAATCCGTGACCCTCCGTTTCATTATCTGGTGGATCTGCCGTGTTTCACGTGCATGTTTCCTGCATTCTTTTTGAAATAGGATCAAAGTAAACCATCTTTTTACCTGTTTAAATGAGTGTTAGTTTGTTTTATAATGGCGGTCTCCTGTTTAGTTAGTTGTAATTGGTAATGCCGTAGTTAAATGTTAAACCAGCCTCACACCCTTGTATGCTGTTCCATAACAATGAAATTTATACTCTTGTATTCGCCTCCTATCCCCAATTTACTCTGAGCTGTGTGAAACCTAGTTTTGTGGGCGAATCAGTAGGTAAGCTTGCTGATATTAATCTGCCAAATTAATAACAGTGACAAACCAGTTTTCAAATGTATTGATAGTGGTGGAGACACCTTTTAACAGTCCATAATCCAAATATGAAATAGTGTCAACATCGTATTATACAAGTTTCATTTTCATTGTGACGTAAATTGCACACAGGAATGATATAAAGCTGCTGAAGCGTCTTGATTCAACGGCACAACCTCCACCAAGACCCATTTAAAGGCTGTTCTGGGAGTAATGCTGAACTTCTCCCAGTCTTAACAGGTGGAGCGAACAAAATTTTGCTGGATTCAATGCATGATATAATACACATTGATACCACCCTATACTTGACCCTTTGTATCTACACAATGGCCCTGTATTTTCCGATTGGAGGCTTCCCGAGTGCGGAGGCCTCCGATCTGGAACTTACCTGAGGGCTCCCAAGGTGCGTATACTTCCGATCCTGGGCCTCTCCAAAGTCGAAATGCGCAGCGCCCACGTATCCCAGAGGCGCATACAGTTCACAAGTGTCCCTGGGATCACATGGGTCATGGGGAGCCAATAGGAGAAGGGAATCTCCCTTCATACACTTGACAGATAGACCTGTCAAATATATGAATGGAGATCACCCCAAAAACACAGTAAAACATTAAATAATTTTTTTTTAAAATCACATTTTTTAAATGAGTTAAAATTACAATAAATTAAATATTTTAAACAAAAATTTAATTTTTTGAAAAAAATAATTCAAGTTTTTTACGGGGTTAAAAACAAACTTGCCTTTTTTAAAAGTATTTTTAAATGATAAATGAGTGAAAACATTTTTTTTAAACTTTTTTCAACTCTTAAGCTGGTAAATGCAGGCCTTACGCCTGCTTTTACCAGGTGTAAGATTTCTAAGGGTTTTCTGCGGGCGGAGGGGCTCCTGAAAGCGGAACTCTCCACCCGCAGAGGCCCTTCTCTAGGGCAGGCATGCTGTTTGCTTCACATGCCTGAAACCAGCATTTCCGATGTCCCTAACGGGTGTGTACACAGCCCGTACACACCCGTAGGCATCGGAAAATACGGCCTTGTGTACTGGGGCATAGTTTTAGAACAAACTGGAGAGTTTAGTGTGTGCACTGATTCTCTGAAATGAGGCAGCGCAATACCCCGACTATACAGCAGTATCGCACTCTGGGAACTACAACAACTCTAGAATCCGTTGGAACCTAATTTCAAACATATGCAACCACCGCGGTTTATTTCTGAATTGGCCAAGATCAGAATAAGTGAAAGCAGCGAAACGTCCAGCTGATTCATTTTCTGAATTGTGCATCCCCAAATTAATTGTGCATCCCAAAATTAATTGTGCAATGTCATCACATTGTACAGATGCAGCCTGAGGCTATCCATTAAAGCTGGAATTAAAGGTGCCATGAACGTCAGAATTGTCTCAGTGAGGCTGCTATTGAAGATGATGTGTAGATGCACCCGCTGTTTGGGAGCACTGGATCATGCAGACCAGGTCGACCCTGGTCTGTGCTGAGAGTTAGATGGTGATGGGAGCACTGCAATTAGAGTAATAAATTCGGAAATAAAAACAGAAAATGTTGGGAACACTCAGCAGACCAGGCAGCATCTTGTGGAGAGACGCAGGGAGGGTTAACAATTCAGGTTGATGTCCTCTTGTCAGAACCTCTGACGAAAGGTCATCGACCTGAAACGTGAACGCTATCTTCATAATTTTAAAAATCCTCTATTAAATCTCCTCTGTGCTTCTCTGCTCCAGTGAAAATAGTCTCAGTATCTCAAGTCTCTCTTAACTATAGTATCATTGTCAAAATCCCGCTGAATATATGCTGCACGCTCTCTATAGCTTTAATGCCTATTCTATAATAGGGTTCCCAAAATTGCACACAGTACTCTGACTTTGACCTAACCAGCATTATTGCTGTGTTCTATCATGAGTCTTGTTAATTAAAAAAAATAGGACGCTGGGATCAGAGCCTCCTTTGATGACTGCGCAGCTTAGGTGAATTGAATATAGGCAGCATCCGTGTAGTTTCGACTTGGATTGACTCCACAGCACTAACCTACTCAGCATTCAGCACAAGCTGATGGTTGAACTTGAGACACAGAATGGCTGGTGTGGGAAGAAAAGATATTGCCACGTTATGGTAACAAGACTTCTATTGAGTTTGGGGTGCAGTGCTATGGAGCAGTAGACAGAGCTTTATCCTGCATCTAATGTGCATTACTTAATGTAGGAATGCTTGATGTCACAAGGTGAAATAGAAAATTGTTCCTTTGATCAGCATTGATATCTCTTGTTCTTATGTACACACAAAAAACAAGAGAAACACTTAAGCAGAGGTGTCAAACTGAGCAGTTTCCTGCATCCTACTGTTGGATAGCAACTCTTAACAGAGCTTCAAGTTAGCAACCTTACTTAATTTGTTTAGTTCTTTTTTCACTCACATAGTCCTACCGAGAGATGAGTGACTTCTACCAAGATTGCTCTCTGAGATTTCTAAGTTGACGGAGTGTATGCAGTGGAGGATGTGACCTGCATTTTTTCGCCCTCTAACACAGCAGAGATCTCCTGTGTGAGACATTGCTGTTGCATGACAACGTTAGCAAAAATAGAAACGCATGGAATTGGAGGCAACCTTTTGACATAGGCAGGGAATTGGTTAGGAAGTATGAGACAGAGAGTAGGGATAATGGGTATGTACTCCAATTGGCAGGATGTGATTAGTGGTGACCCTCAGGGATCTGTACTGGGGCCTCAGCTTTTCACTGTATTTATCAATGAATTAGATGAAGGAATAGAGTGCCGTGTATCCAAGTTTGCTGAAGGCACTAAGTTAGGTGGCACAGTAAATAGTGTAGGTTGGAGCAGAAAGTTACAACAGTAGATTAAGTGAGTGGGCTAAACTGGCAGATGGAGTTCAATGTGGGCAAGTGTGAGGTCATCCATTTTGGACCTAAGAAAAATAGATCAGAGTATTTTCTAAATGGTGAGAAGCTAGGAAGTGTGGAGGAGCAGAGAGTTAGGGGTCCATGTACAGAAATCACTAAAAGCTAGTGGACAGGTACAAAAAAAAATCATTTATAAGGCTAATGGAATGTTAGCCTTCAAGATGGTTGGAATACAAAGGGATGGAAGTTATGCTACAGTTGTATAAAGCTCCGGTTACACCACATCTGGAGGACTACGTTTAGTTCTGGGCACCGCACCTCAGGAAGGATATATTGGCCTTGGAGTGGATGCAGCACAGATTCACCAGAATGATACTGGGGCTAAAAGGGTTAAATTATGAGGACAGGTTGCATAGACTTGGCTTGTATTCCTTCAAGTATAGAAGAATAAGGGGTGATCTAATTGAGGTGTTTAAGATGATTGAAGGATTTGATAGGGTAGATCGAGAGAAACGATTTCCTCTGATGGAGGAGTCCAGAACAAGGGGGCATAACCTTAAAATTAAAGCTCGTCCGTTCAGGGGCGATGTCAGGCAGCACTTCTTCACACAAAGGGTAGTGAAAATCTGGAACTCTCTCCCCAAAAAGCTGTTGAGGCTGGGGATCAATTGAAAATTTCAAAACTGAGATTGATAGATTTTTGTTGGCAAGAGTATTCGGGGATATGGAACCAAGGCAGGTAGATGGAGTTAAGATACAGATCCGCCATGATCTCATTGAATGGCGGAACAGGCTCAAGGGGCTGAATGGCCTACTCCTGTTCCTACGTTCCTATTCCATTAATGACCAGTGTTTGTAATGAATATATACCTGGATCATTCTTAAGCATCTGCTGTGTGTAGGTTTGCATTAAAAAGAGAGCAACATTGCAGTCTCTGCAGAGGTGCATGCGCTGAATTCCCCTCCCAACCCCGCTAAATGCCCCAGTTATACAGCATGTCGTGGTACAGTGTTGGGTACATCTCTGTGAGAGGGCAATGTTGGCCACTTTGCTTGTTCGCTGGTACTGCAATTCAATTGAACATCAGATATATAGATTTGAACTCATACACCTTGATACATTTATTTGCTGGTCTATGGTCGAATTTTCAAATGCTGAAAGAGCACAGAGCAGCTCTTTTCTCCCATCTGTAATTTAAAAGTACAGAGGGCAACTTCAAAATTTAAAGCAAAAACAAAGTCCTTTCCTTTTCACATGTGAAACATTAGCGTGTCTGTTCCCTCCGCAGATGCTGCCTAAACTGCTGAGAGTTTACAGCATTTTCTGTTTTAGTTTCAGATGCCCAGTATCTGCAGTTTAAAGTTTAAAGCACTGGTTTCACATAGGTTACAGTAATTCCGTGCTGGTGTGGAACACCACCAGCTTCTTTCACTACCAGTATGAAGCTGGCAGCTTCAAAGCTATCAGTGGTGCCAGTCTACATATTTGGCACTTTCACAGAAGATTGTGCTTCACTGACGCCAGAAGTGTACGGCTGGGGCACAAATCATTGTTGTTTGTCACCTTGAAAGATAGTTTATTATAGTTTAGTCGAAATGGAATTTTGTACTACTGTACTATCCACAAGTAAAATGTGAATTAGCTTGCGAACGACAGTTGAAAGTGTGATTATCTTGATGCCTCCTTAATGGTAAATGCAATGCATGAACAAGTGATTAATGCTTCAAAACAGCAATAAGAATGTCAGCATTTAGTTTATGTATTTCATCTTATTTTATGCACAATTGATCCTGTCAGTTTTTACATTACTCACCTATGGTACACACCTTTATTTTGCGTGACAAGCTTACGCCTACTCTATTTTTTTTAAATGCCGGTTTTCTTATTCATAGTCCAGTCTAAGTGGCAATCCCTATTTATAGCATTAGAAAAAACATATTGCAATTGCAGTTTGACTGCAACACTGTTTGCTGTATAATAGGGAATGGGTCAATTTGGATAGCTATTTCAAAGAGCCAGCACAGGCACGATGGGCCGAATGGCCTCCTTCTGTGCTGTACGAATGTCTGTGAATAGGACATTGTTTTGGTGTTCAGCTGTGGTAAGTAGCACATTTAATTTCCATAATTGTATTGTACTGCCCCGATGTTGAATTAGTTTTTTGCAATTTTGTATCAACCATAAAATTAGCAAACAAAAACCAGTCAAGTGATAATTTTCCATTATCCAATAATCCTGAATGATGCCATCAGGATTTCCTCTATCCTTTTTACTTGTTTCAATACACCAAAGTTGATTTTCAGTCATAGTGGGACCTATTTAATTCATTTTAATGTTGGAAGATTTAATTTTTTTGAGGAGGAATGATAATGCCGATTAAAAGCTTACAGTTTAAATAAACTCAGCTCCTTCTAAATCTCACCATTCCCCAATGAATTCAACTGCAGCAATCCTTTTGAAGGATGGAGTTCAGAAACGAGAATCAGAGGCCAGCTTTATTGTGAGATGCTCTCCCTAAACCACATTTTTCAGCTTCAGGGTTATTCGAAGGTGATAATTTCACTCTGGAAATGCCACATAGTATTCCAAAATAGTTTCTGAATTCAAAGAGAAAGCATGATTTTCATCAGAATTTGGTTGTGACTTTGTTCTGATAGTGAAGGCATTTCAGCCCAAACTACAAGTTCAAACCACAAGTTTAAAGCTACCCCTGCAGAGTCCACTGCCCATTCCCCGGTGAGTCTTTGTTCTCACTGAGCTCTTTCAACTGCCGGAACTCTGCTGAAACTTGACTTCCATCACCTGGATTCCTCTACTAACAGGACTGCGCTGCTCGACTGACTACACAGTTTGACTCAGCGGCTGTGACTCTGCTCTGCTTTTCAGTCGCCTCAAGTCTTATGCTGCGGAATTCTTTTGTCAAATTGGTTTCCAATCTCCTGGACTTCTCTGGACATCTAGACTACGTTTCTGCACTGGATTACACTGTAAGACTGACCTGCTGTGTCTCCATCTCTGCTGCTAAAAGATTTTAACTTTTAAACTGCGGCTGTGTTTCTGCTCTGCTGGCTTCTAGCTAGCAACTGCTGCTTCACTTGCTGTCGGTGACTCCTTCTACTGGTTTTCAGCTTTGCTGGTCATTGGCTTGTGGTTTTACTTTTTCTCCGCTGCTTTGATCTACGGTGACCTCCAACTTGCGTCAATTTAGTCATCATTTTTCTGCACCGCTACCGACTCTCATTCCTACGGCACAACCTCCATCCTCAAACTCTCTACCCTTCAAATAGCTTCTGGACTTCACTCGCCTGCTTTAGACAGCGGTTCGTCAATGCTCCGTGCCGGCCCCATCCTGCTTACGTCGGCTTTGTCCTTCCATGGGACCTCTGACTTTGACCCTGGTCTCCCTACTATTGTCTCCAACCTATTTCCTGCTACCAGGAAATATGTATTCCATTAATTACTACACCTAACCAGGCCTATGTAACCTGAGCTTTTCCCGTGTCCATTCGTGTGCACACTTTGGCTGCCGCTCCGGACCCAAGCCATTCAATACTTTTCCACTTTTTCTCCCCCTTTTCCTTTTCTCTCTATCCCTCCCTCACTGCTCTCTCCTGTCATTATGCCTCCTTTCATCTCTCCTCTCTCGGATACTCTGCCCTCCCAAATCCCTACCCCAATCCTTCATTACTCTTCGACCTTCCTACTCTCCTGCCGCTGTCCCAGGCTTGACTTCCTCTTAGATCAGCCTACAGCCTCCCTCTGTGCCTCTCTTGGCATCCTACGAAGGGCCCATCGAGGCACTCGTCGCTGCTTCCTTACAAGCTGCAACCCCAACTGTCCCATCCTACTCTCTTGCTGACCTTCCCGCCCAGCGCGCCCACTGAGGGCTAATCTTGCCAATCTCCTCCATGTTCAACTCATTCCCCCCCCCCCCCGCCAGCGCTGACCCTGTGGATGCTGGCAGTGGGGCAGCCATCACCGACCCTCTCCGCATCTCCCTCCAGAATGTCCGTTCACTTGTGAACAAGGCCCTTGCCATCCATGAGCTTATCGTGGATGATTGCATCGACATCAAGGCCCTGACGGAAACTTGGTTGAGGGGTGATGACACCTTATCCTTAAATGAAGCCTCCCCCCTGGCTATACCTTCCACCACTTGCCCCGCTCAGACCGCCGTGGTGGCGGTGTGGCTCTCGTTACCAAATCACACCTTGGTCTGTTCCCCTATTCCTCCGGCACTTTCTCCTCCTTTGTGCATCTCACCTTATTCCACCCCTCTCACCGCTCATTTAAAATTCTCGTTCTCTACCGCCCACCCAAGTATCATAAAAATTTTATTACCGAGATATCTTCACTGCTTTCTTCCCTCAGCCTCTGCACCGAACGACTTCTCATCCTCAGTGATTTCAACCTCCATCTCAATTCATCATGCTCTTTCTCCTCTGAGTTCACTAGCCTCCTAGCCTCCGTTAATCTCTCCCTCCATGTACACTCCCAAACCCATTTTTACGGTCATCCCCTCGACCTTGCCATCTCTCGTGGCCTCGCTACTCCCATCATGTCAATCGCAGATAAGGCCATCTCTGACCACTTCCTCGTATCGCTCTCCATGCACATCCTCCTTCCACCCCCCAACCCTACCTCCTTCTGTGTCCGTCCCTGGAAAAAACTCTCTCCCAACTGCACTTATGAAATCCCAACTGTCCAGCCTCTGGCCCTCCATTTACCATGACATTTCTGCAGCTACTGATCTGCTCAACCACACCCTCACCATCACTTTTGATGCCCTAGTCCCTATCAAAACAATTACCCTCTCTCACCCTGGCCATTTCCCCTGGTATAGCCCTCGTCTTCACTCCCTTAAGTCCAAGAGACGCAGACTTGAACGGATATGGCGGACAACTGGTTTAGCCATTCACCGCCAGATCTGGCTGGACCACATAAAGCATTATCGGGTCCTGCTCTCGTCTGCCAAAAATTCCTCTATTCCAGAATCATTCTGGAATGCAAAGATAAACCCCGACTTCTATTCTCCACTGCTTACTGTCTTCTTAAACTCCTCTCCCCTGTCTCCTCCACCCTCACCTCCGACAACAAGTGTGAGGAGGTCATGGACTTCTTTGTCTCTAAGATTGAGACCATCCATTCAGCTGCCTCTGCCACTTCCTTCCCCTAGCCCACCGGGCCAAACTTCCTCTAAGGTTCCCCCTGCCCTAGCCCTGAACTCACATCTTCCTCCAGTTTCTCTTCGATCTCCCCTCATGACCTCTCCGCACTCATCTTGTCCATGAGACCCACCTGCTGCTCCATCGACCCTATTCCCAGCAAACTGCTGACCACCCAACTTACTTTTCTGGCTCCCATGTTAGCTGATATTGTTAACGGTTCTCTCTCCTCAGGTACTGTCCACCTCTCCCTCAAATTCGCCATCATCACCCCTCTCCACAAAAACCCAACCCTTGACCCCTCAATCTTTGCAAACTACTGTCCCATCTCCAACCTCCCTTTCCTCTCCAAAGTCCTTGAATGTGCTGTCACCTCCCAAATCCGTGTCCATCTTTCCCGCAACTCCATGTTTGAATCCCTCCAATCAGGTTTCCGCCCTTGCCACAGTACCGAAACGGCTCTCAACAAAGTCACAAATGACATTCTTTGTGACTGTGACAAAGGTAAACTATCCCTCCTTGTCCTTCATGACTTGTCTGCAGCCTTTGACATGGTTGCCCTCGCCAACCTCTCCAATGCCTCTCCACCATTGTCCAGCTGGGTGGGACTGCACTCGCCTGGTTCCATTCTTATCTATCTAATCGTAGCCAGAGAATCATCTGCAACGGCTTCTCTTCCCGCTCCCGCATCGTTACCTCTGGTGTCCCCCAAGGATCTATCCTTGGCCCCCTCCTATTTCTCATCTACATGCTGCCCCTTGGCGACATCATCCAAAAACACAGCGTCAGTTTCCACATGTACGCTGATGACACCCAGCTCTACCTCACTACCACTGCTCTGGACTCCTCCACGGACTCTAAATTGTCAGACTGCTTGTCCGACATCAGTTCTGGATGAGCAGAAAGTTTCTCCAATTAAATATTGGGAAGACCGAAGCCATTGTTTTTGGTGTCCGCCACAAACTCCATCTCAAGGCACTGACTCCATTCCTCTCCCTAACATCTGTCTGAGGCTGAACCAGACTATTCACAACCTTGGTGTTATATTTGACCCTGAAATAAGCTTCTGACCACATATCTGCGGCATAACAAAGACTGCCTACTTCCACCTCCGTAACATCGCCCGTCTCCGCCCTTGCCTCACCTCATCCGCTGCTGAAACCCTCATCCATGCCTTTGTTACCTCTAGACTTGACTATTCCAACGCACTCCTGGCTGGCCTCCCACATTCTACCGTACTTAAACTTGAGGTCATCCAAAACTCGGCTGCTCGTGCCCTAACTTGCACCAAGTCCCGTTCACCCATCACCCCTGTGCTCGCTGACCTACATTGGCTCCTGGTTAAGTAACGCCTCATTTTAAAATTCTGAACCTTGTTTTCAAATCCCTCCATGGCCTCGCCCCTCTCTATCTCTGTAATCTCCTTCAGCCCCACAACCCCCCGAGATATCTGTGCTCCTCTAATTCTGCCCTCTTGAGCATCCCTGATTAAAATCAAAATATTGGTCTGCAATTGTAAAGTACACATGCTTTGTTTTCTATCTATATATGCTTTGGCGATTCTGTATCTAATTTACTTCACCTGAGGAAGGAGCAAATCGATAGCTCCGAAAGCTTGTGATTTCAAATAAAACTGTTGGACTATAACCTGGTGATGTGCGACCTCTCAATAAAATCATCCAACCATTGGTGGCCGTGCCTTCTGTTGCCTAGGCCCTAAGCTCTGGAATTCCCTGCCTAAACCTCTCTGCCTCGCTACCTCTCTTTCCTCCTTTAAGACGCTCCTTAAAACCTACTTCTTTGACCAAGCTTTTGGTCACCTGCCCTAATTTCTCCTTATGTGGCTCGGTTTCAAATTTTTTGTCTTATAATACTGCTGTGAAGCGCCTTGTGACGTTTTATTACATTAAAGGCGCTATATCAATACAAGTTGTTGTTGCTGTTCAAGTTTGTCAGCAGATGTCCAACAAAGTTAGAATATTTAACTTCCTTTCTTTTACTATTCTACTCATGCAAATTCCAAAATGTGGTACACTTCATATATTGAAATAAGCTACAATGTCCCTATTGCTGATAGGTATAAACTGACTTTTGTATAACACAGCTATGAAAACAATACAAAAGGCATAATAAAGAGGAAAGGTTTTGTCCTTCCTCCAGTTCTCACCATTTTTCCTTTGCTAAAGGCAATGACTTCTGCTGGGTGATGGCTTCACTGGTAGCCGTAGCTCTCGTTCACCTCACCACAGCAGCTCTCCTCCACGTGTGATATCCAATAGTTGGTTCTGGTGGGCTACATAGCCACGAGAATCCCACTGCCAAGCCTAGTCCTATCATTTGCTCTCCACATGTATGTAGCAGTCTCTAGAACCTGACCAGGAACAAGAGTCCTGGCCATATGCTTTGTCCCTGGCTTGCCTGGAAATGCTAAGATCAACTGTGCCATTCCCACAGCTGCTCTGACTGAAGTCAGCAAACAGATGGGTTCAAACCTGGAACCTGTCTGATCTGTCAAGTGAACTGGCAGGGGAGGGAAAGTGATTGCACAAACTAACTGCTGTGTTGGAGTAGATCAGGAGTATTTTTGCGAGACTTCCATAAACTCAAGATAACATTTTTGCAATTAACTGGTGTATAGTTGTAAAGAAGAATCATGAGAGAATCACTGTTAGTACCAGGTTTTTAAAACTTAAAGAATCACAAATAATACATACAAAAGCAAAATACTGCCGATGCTGGAAATCTGAAATAACAACCGAAAATGCTGGAAACACTCAGCAGGTCAGGCAGCATTGAGGAGAGAGAAACAGAGTTAACGTTTCTGGGTCGAGGACCCTTCGTCAGAACTGGCGAAGGGTCCTCGACCCGAAACGTTGACTCTATTTCTCTCTCCTCGATGCTGCCTGACCTGCTGAGCATTTCCAGCATTTTCGGTTGTTATTACAATTAATATATATTTTGTTTAAATGTGGTTGCCGATATCATGGAAACTGACTCGATGAATTTGACAGTGTGAAAGAGCTGAATTGATATGAATAAATATGGCCATTAATGCGGGGGGGGGGGAGGCGGGCAGTGCTTCATATTAAATGCACAATTGCTGCTCATCTGTTTTGAACTTGATAGGACAGTGTGGGACTGTATGAAAAATGCAGTGGAGATATTCGGCGCGAGGCATTGTATCTTCATTGGATGTGGTGCTGTTTGGTTAATCTGTTCTGAAAGCTCCCCCGGTGCTTCAGGAGGATAGTCTCGTAAGTAGCTCAGCACTCGGGTGCAATCCCCAGTCTGTGCTGTTAGCTGCTGCCAGACAGAGCAGCAACCGGGGTGCTACAATTGGCCCAGCATCCCTCAGATAGGGAGGGGAAATTGTCCTCGGTTTTAATTTCTGATTGTGATGCAGTGGCACTGCTTGAAGTGCACATTGAGTGAAGATAGATGGTGATACCCCCCCATTGCTGAAAAGCACAGCAACACTCACATGAACAATGGCCACTTCATTGAACTACCAGAGGATGCCTAGTGCCTGGGGAACTGTACCCAAGGAAGAGAATAATAGCATTAGGTAGGGAGAAAATTGGCTGGGCAAAAACATGACTGTATATTAAAGGTCCGAAGTACTTTACTACTCGATGTTTGGCCAAATAACATATTAAAGGAAGGGGGTTAGAGATTTTGTCCTCATGGGCTACTGAACTGTGCACCATAGACTTTCGGGGAACTATGTTTCCCATTAATTTGGATATATCTCAAGTTGTTGATTCTAAGAGATCTTGGTGCGCTGATATAGGATTTACCCACTAATGAGGCAGCAGTGCTAAGAACAGTCCTTCCCAGACCTCCAGGCCCACAAAATTCAAACAGGAACAGCCAGCAAATAAGAAATCTAAGTGCAAATAGGACTGAGGTGCTTGGGTGTCGAGGGTTGTATGTGATCTCTTAGAGAACCGGCTTCAGCGGTGAAGGAATATTGCTTTCCAGTTTTCTCCTCAATTCTGGTTTGAATGATATGGTGCCGCTAGGAAAATGACCTTCACAGAAGTGAAGTGGAATTTCTCCAAATGGTAAGGAAAATATATTTGCAGGCATGCAGCTTCTGCACAGAGCAACAGTCTTAAGCCAGGGTGTGTGAAACTTTACATATTGCAGAATCAGTCCTTGAGGGAATATATTTTTTCAAAGCTGTCATAAATTTAAAAAGACTTCCGAGTTCTTGATCTTTTAGTGGGCAGCTGTAGGTGGAACCTTTCCCACCATAGTAAACTCTAGCCTCTTTGTTGCACCGGGTATATTTTGACTAGCGAGCATTTAGTTTACAGAATTTTCACTGTAAAACTTTATCTGACATTGAAGTAAAAATTAGCTGCCTGATTAAGTGCTGGTTGTAAAGCCTCTGGTTTCTCTTAAATGTTTTGTTTAAAGGCCAAACTGTTTTAACTCTCTCAGCTTGTGCTATCTTTGCTTCGCTCATATACTTCCTGTTCACTCAGTGGGGGTTTGCGTTATTATCTGCTGTGATAATGTCCTTAGAGACAGCTTATTAGTGCTCTGTCCAGAGTGTCTGGGCGTTAGCCGAACTTTAACTTTGAAGTTGAATTTTACTTGGAGACTGCCAGCCATAAAAATGGGGCGAAGGAAACTGCATGGTTCTGTGAAATGTGACTGCTGATTATATGGTTTGCTGGGTTCTTTTTCATCTCTTAATTTTGTGCATTTTATGTGGGCTGTGTATTGTTTATTACATACATATGGATTCTTTTGGCGCTGTAGCATTAACTTTGCTTACAAAGGCAGGATAATGCAAAGAAAACCAAACCAAATAACAAGCATTAACCCTGTAGGTCATTTAACTTCTTTGACATGTTACAGAATACAAATCTATTTTTGGCTCATGCATTTTTTTTTAACTTCCTTACTTTGACAACAATGTGTATTTGGTCGTCTAATGCTCTGTATAATCAAGGCAAAGAATATACATTAACAGAGTTATGAGCGGTGTTTTTTAAGCTGTAATGTTTAAAACCGGTGTCGTTTACAGTTGTAAGCCCCATCCTCAGACCAGTTTTCTGAGTTCATCCCCTGAAGGTTTCTGGGCTGAGATTCCACAGGTGCCTCTAGTCCCTTGCCTAAATGGCCATGTTTCAGTAGGCCATTCATCTGTGGAGGGCATCATCAATGAGCTTGATCCTGTCCTCACCCAACATCCATGTTCTCCAGTCATAGGCGAGTGATCAGTAGGAACATTCAGGAATTGAGACACGCTCTGTATCAATCTCAGAAACATCATTATTCTAATTGGAAATGCTGCTCTACAGTCAAGAGAGTCACAATCACTGTCTCATTGGTGGTTTTGTGGGCACAAAGCATCGCCTGGTGTGTTACTGAGCTAAACAAACTGAAAGGTCGTAGGTCGTAGGCAAGAGAGCCCCAGGTGGGCCGAGGAAACGCTTGAAGGACACCCTCAAAGCCTCCTTGAAAAAGTGTAACATCCCCACCAACACTTGGGAATCCCTGGCCCAAGACCGCACAAAGTGGAGGAGAAGCATCCGGGAAGGCGCCGAACACCTCAAGTCTCTTCGCCGGGAGCAAGCGGAAGCCAAGCGCAGGCAGCGCAAGGAGCGCACGTCAACCCAAGCACTTCACCCACCCGCCCCTTCAAACACCGTCTGCCCCACCTGTGACAGAGACTGTAGGTCCCGCATTGGACTCATCAGTCACCTGCAAGCTCATTTTTAATGTGGAAGCAAGTCATCCTCGGTTCCGAGGGACTGCCTAAGAAGAAGAGATGTGCTCAGGTAGCTGGCATCAGTCGGGGCAGCAGCTCGGGCACTATAATCAGTCTCAGTGCCCTGGGGAAAGAGAATCAGGCATAGTTCTTGCTCCTGACCATTGTCCAGTGATCCCTGCTGGAAAGTGTGTAAATGCAGATATTAGGTGAGAAAAGGTTTGGATTTGCTGTTCTTCTACCACCATGCTTGGCTCCCAGCTGAAAATGAATGTGGCCGAGGTACCTAGGCTGCTGCACCCCATGGAACGCTATTACACAAAGAGTCAGCGCCTTGAGATGAGTGGAGACAATTGTGCGAAAAAAGAATCTCAAGTATTGGAATTAAAAAAATAATAACCATAATCTACATTTTGTTCATGTGAAAATGATGCACATCATCATAATCTCAAATAAATCAACACTGTATTTGTTGATATTTAAATCTCAATTTAAAATGAGTGTGACGAACACATAGAGGTAATTTTCACTTTCACCACATGGCTGGTCATCTGACCGAGCAGATCGCCTGTCTGGTGTCGAACCTGTCTGATTTTCATCCTATTGAAATGAATCAGGTGGTCACCCTTACTGCCTTCTATCTAGTATTGCAACAGCATGCCCCAGGGCAGTAACAATAAAAGTCCCCGAATTCATAACCTCGTATTTACGATTGTGTGCGTTCCTCCAATCTTCAAGAAGCTGGCTTATTTTGTACACATCACTGATCAGAGTCATAAATCCAGACTTTTCACACTCTTTTATAACTCTTCCCAGAACGTGTAAAACACTCTCCCTGTTAACGGGCCAACTGAATGAACCAGAATTTCCTTTCGATTAATGTCGACAAAACTGCAGCCATCCTATTTGTCTCCTGCCAGCAACTTTCTGCCTTTTGCCTGAATTTCATCAACCTGCTTGACTGCCAGCTCAGCCAAGGTCTGGAGATTTGGACCATTGGCTTACTGCTTGACCCATAACTGAGCTTCCTCCCACACATCTGTTCCCTTACCAAGACTGCTTTCCTCCACCCTTGTCTTTCCCTGATGCTGCAAACCTAATCCACGTCTTTATAACCTAAAAGCTCAATTTCTCTCATCCTCTCTGAGCCAGTCTCCACTCTGCACAAATTACCTTCACTCAGAATACCTCAGCCAGTATCCTCACCTGTACAAAGTCCCACATTCCCCAATTCTTGCTGATCCCCACTTGCTCCATGCCCCGGTAAATTGATTTGATGATCCTCGTCCTCATTTTTAAATCTCTCTATGACCTTGCCACACAACAACATTTTCAGAAGGCCTTCGATAAGGTCCCACACAAGAGGTTGGTGAACAAAATTAGGGCACATGGAATTGGGGGTAATATACTAGCATGGATTGAGAATTGGTTAACAGACAGAAAACAAAGAGTAGGGATAAACGGGTCTTTTTCAGGATGGCAGGCTGTGACTAGTGGGGTACCGCAAGGATCGGTGCTTGGGCCCCAGCTATTCACAATCTATATCAATGATTTGGATGAGGGGACTAAATGTAACATTTCCAAATTTGCTGATGACACAAAGCTAGGTGGCAGTGTCAGTTGCGAAGAGGATGTGAAGAGGCTTCAAGGGGATCTCGACAGGCTCAGTGAGTGGGCAAGAACATGGCAGATGGAATATAATGTGGATAAATATGAAGTTATCCACTTTGATAGAAAAAACAGAAAGGCAGAGTATTTCCTAAATGGTGAAAGATTGGGGAATGCAGATGCTCAAAGGGACCTGGGTGTCCTTGTACATGAGTCACTGAAAGTGAATGTGCAGGTGCAGCAAGCCATTAGGAAGGCAAATGGTATGCTGGCCTTCATTACAAGAGGATTTGAGTACAGGAGTAAAGAAATCTTACTCCAATTATATAGGGCCTTGGTGAGACCACACCTGAAGTACTGTGTACAATTTTGGTCTCCTTACCTAAGGAAGGATATACTTGCCATAGAGGGAGTGCAACGAAGGTTCACGAGATTGATTCCTGGGATGGCGGGACTGTCGTATGAGAAGAGATTGAGTAAACTAGGCCTGTATTCTCTTGAATTCAGAAGAATGAGAGGGGATCTCATTGAAGCATACAAAATTATTACAGGACTTGATAGGGTGGATGCTGAGAGAATGTTTCCCTTGGCTGGGGAGTCTAGAACCAGGGGCCACAGCCTCAGGATAAAGGGTAGGCCATTCAGGACTGAGATGAGAAGAAATTTCTTCACACAGAGGGTGGTGAATCTTTGGAATTCTCTACCCCAGAGGGCTGTGGAGGTTCAGTCATTGGGTATATTCAAAACAGAAGTCGATAGATTTCTGACTAGTAAGGGCATCAAGGGATATGGTGATAAGGCCGGTGAATGGAATTGAGGCAGAAGATCAGCCATGATCTCATTGAATGGCGGAGCAGGCTCGAAGGGCCGAATGGCCTACTCCTGCTCCTATTTCTTATGTTCTTATGTAACAAAAACAGCAACAACTATTTTCTTGTTGACTGCCCTCACCTGGTTCCATTCTTATCTATCCAGTCGTGGCCAGAAAATCTCCTGCAATGGCTGGTCTTCCCGCTCCTGCACTGTTACCTCTGGAGTCCCCCAAGGATCTATCCTTGGTCCCCTCCTATTTCTCATCTACATGCTCCCCCTCACAGTACAGTACTTCAGCACCTTCTCATCTGCTAGGATGAAGATATTCTTTGTTCAATGCTTACTCTGCTCCATCGTTATTAGCTGATCACTTTGGAACTCCTTCCACCCTTCCACCTCTTTTCCTGTTTTCAAGATGCTGTTTTTTGATGATGCCTTTTACCTCCACCCCCCTCCAAATTTTCCTGTTTTCCCTTTTTTTCTCTCTACCTTGTGACCCACTATTTCTTATCTGGCCTGTGAAGTGCTTTGAGAAGTCTTTCTTCAAGTGAGAAGTGCGATGGAATTTCAAACTGTCGCTGCAATTCAATGCTTTTTTGAATAGAAGGTGCTTTAAAGTGTGTTCGCAAAATGCAAATTCATATAATGTAAATTGTAATTGGACAACTGGTTTCAGTGTAATGTGCATTCTGATGTAATTACTATGAGAACCCTACAATTTGATCATTACAGTTGGAAAAAAATCCAGTCAGAAAAATACTGGAAGGTGAACAAATTTTGATTTTTCTTCTTCAAACAAATGAATATTACTGTCTGTTCAAAAATAAGAGCACATTTCTTGTGCATTCCTGTAAAATTAAATAAAGAAACAGATTGAAACTTCAGTGCAGTGCTGCAATATAAGAAAGGGATATTTGGAAATGGTTCACATCCTCCAGTCGAGAGCCCTGCTCTTCAAAAGGATTTGGTCACAATGTGTGCTGTCACACAAAACTGCATATACAGTCGCCACTGCTTATAACGGTTGGTGTTAACGTGATTTGTCCGCTGTAGGCAGCGGATGGTAATACAAGTAGCAGGAAGACAGGAGGCAGCGACGTTGTGGGACTGTAGCACAGACCTTTTCTCCACCTGAACGGGAGAGTACCAAAGTGACCGAACTAGAAAGGAAAGTGAAAGAAGAAGAAAAACAAACTCTCAAGCAGCTGCCGGAAGACGAGAAATGGATGAGGGACGAAAACCTGCAGTTATTGCAGCAGGAAAATCTGTTAAAAGAAGGATTCCATGACAAACTGTGCCTGCAATAGTCAGCACGGTTAACAAGTTATGAGGGGTGCCTTGTAATTGACTTCTATGGTACTGACAAATAACTAGTGCGATTTGCTTGATATAGGCCTATGTTAAGTGTGGATGGTGTATGTGCTGGGGATTGAACATTGAAACACTTGGCAAATGTATGTTACAATAAGCATTTATTCCTTTGAATAACTGTAAATGCAATGTGTCACAGCATCTGCAATAATAGTTTTTTTTTCCCCCAATTATAAATGTAAATACTACTCCTATTCAGGATAGGACTTTTCCCAGAAAGGTGTTGCAAGACACTTGACTGTGTGCAAATTTCATAATCCATTAATCAGGGATTTCCAACTATATCTAAGTTTCTTCTATTAGATCATTACTTTTACACCTAATGTCACCGTGAAGACTTGCTTTTGAAATTTCCTTGGGCAGTTTTTTAATATTTAATATTACTGTAACCCAGTTTTCCACAATGGCATATGACACTTCACCATATAGGTGTGAGAATATTGTTATTATTAGTGTCACTTACAGGCACAGACAGTCTGCAGTATTGTTTTACGGAGCGTGTACAACTCTCATTAAAATAAAGGTTTGCAAAAAGAGTAATTTTGGTTCACATAGTGGCACAAAGTATTGATGTTGCACCGCGGTGTGCCTTGGAGCATTAAATGGTGGACTCATGCCCATTTCAGTTGTGCAAGTTCCAAGCCAAGCGTGACCTGACAGTGAGACAAATGACAGAAGTCACCTCCTGAGAACCGTGATCAGAACAGCAAAAGTCTAGGAGCACGGCACTTGCAGTAGAGATGCAGGGGGGAGTGGAATCTGAAGATAGGAAATTAGTTTTATAATTATTTGAGTTTTGAATAATATTTTTGTTCCATTGTAGTAAGACTGTGGATAATTCAAGTGAGAATACACAAGTGTTGGGCATAGCAATTTGCATTATATATCCTCATCTTCGAGTGCACATTCTGTCATCACTTGGACTGTTCTAAGGTTTGAGCATGTTGCAAACATTAGGCTTCTTATTGAAATTAATGGGAAACTCTAGCCTTTTAATGTCAGAATATCATCACGTGTTTATTCTATTGGCAGCAGTGTTAATTGGTTGGTACATTTTGTTGATTGGTCCCTCAAAGGATAAGAATGAACTATAATAAACATTACCCAAATAAGAAATGGACAGTAGTGTCCTGTACAGGAGATATCTTGGTTAGAATGAATTTGCTGAACAAATAAATATCTGTTGGGTAAACAGAGACTATGTGATGGGTACTTGTCAAACATCAGACTTATTTAACGATTATTAAAGTTAGGACTGTTCTCCTTGGAACAGAGAAGGTTAAGAGGTGACCTAATAGAGATTTTCAAGATGATGAGAGGTTTTGATTGAGTAGAGAGAGAAAAATTATTCCCTCTGGCGAATGGGTCAATAACTAGAGGTCATAGATTCAAAATCATTGGTAAAAGATCTAGAGGGGAGATGAGGAGAATTTTTTTTCACTCAGAGTTGTCGGGATCTGGAACGCTCTACTTAAAAAGTTGGTGGAAGCTGATTCCATAAATAATTTTAAAAGGGAGTTGGACAGATACTTGAGGATGAGGAACTTAGAGGGTTACGGACAAAAAGCGGGGATGTGGGACTAAGCACGACTGCTCTTTCAAAGAGCCAGCACAGGCACGACGGACTGAATGGCCTCCTTCTGTGCTATGAGTTTCTATGATTCTGTGATTGTACAGAAACAAAAGAAGCATAAAATGCCATGGGAAAATTAATATGGATTATCAAGTCTTTGAAGATTTTAAAAAAATACTCTAGTAATTAAAAAGTACCAAACCTAGATTGAACCATGCAGAAAGAGCCAGCCAGTCACGTTAGGTCGAATGGCCTCTTTCTGTGCTATATTATTCGATGATTCTATAAGAAATTGATAGAAATAATTCTTAGGGGTAAAATTTAGGTCGCGCCCCATTTGGGGCGCAAATATCGTCTGGACGCAAATATTAGCGCCTGGCGCTAATTATCGGCACTGACTGGAAACTTCACTTTTACCACCCCGGGAGGTGAGTGGAGCGCTAAAGCAGGCGCTGCACACCTGTCTTAAGGCGCAAAGGCCAAGGAGTGAGGCGCTAACTCAGAGAGCTGGCGAAGCTCATGTAATGTCAGTCAGCAATGGAACACACACACAATGGCACGGGCCAGTTCTTAAAGGGGATGGTTAATCTTGCTTTCCATCCACATCCTGTTCATTGCAGCCTTGAATCTCGGCCTGGAGAGACTTGCACATCAAATGTGCTGGAAAGAACAATGGAGAGTACCAGGCAAAGAGCTCAGAGTGCAGCTCCCACAGTCTCTGCTAAATCGATACAAGGAATGGCAAATCAAAATGAACGTGCAAAGTGCTGCTCAGTACCCAAAACTCCTTCACACAACGTTGAATCTCTCCAGAAGTCTCTCCCTCTCTCTCTCAGAATGCGTAGTTCAAAAATGCCACCAACAATAAAAGACAGGAAGAGGCCCCCTTTAAATAGCGCCCCCCCCAGCCCCACAGCGATTGATAGCGTTCCAGTCTTCTGGTCGTTGGAAGCGCCAGGCGGTAAGGCAGGGGGCGCCACTCAATTTCCGCTACGGGGCGCCCCAAGGGCGTTGCACCATGGAATGACGTCACAATCTGCGCGCGCAGGTGGTCGCAGCGGTAAGTTTTAGCGCCGCCGCACAATCTCAAGTTAAGTTCTCGAGCGGCGCAAACATCGCTGCGCCCGGGCGTTAGCGGCTTTGCGCCCCATTAGCGCCCTCTTAAGGCGCTAACGGGTGGCGCAACCAAGTGAATTTTTACCCCTTAGTGTTTTAAATGGTGTAGTGCCACTGAATTCATCATTTGATTGCTTTGTGTATTGTCACAGCTATACTAAGAAGGGGGCCTTAGGACCTGTGGATAGAATGCATGCCATGTCCATTGGGGAGTATGAAAATACTAAAGTAGCACTTGTGAAACAACTAACATCTCTATGCCTCCCAACATTCATACAGTGGAAACTCCATTATCCACCATAATCCCAGGTGGATTATGGAAACAGGCAAATAATTGAGAGACTCCCAATTTTGGTCTTGCACATATGGTCGAACAATATCCTAAGATATTGCTGTACTTAGGGTGGGAATGAAGATAAATGCAATACAAATAATATAAACTGGATCTAATCTTTCTTGAGTTGTGATTTATGTCAGACAGAAGCAAAGTGGTGTTAGCCGGGTATACAGTGAGCCAGTGTCTGAAGCAAGGCTTTGCCCCTGTAAATAATCAGAAAGCCTGGATGATTTGAAAGCTGCGTGTCACCTTCTGCTGTAAATAGTCTGTTAAAATCTACACAAATCGTGTGCAGTAATATCCTTTCATAGGCTGATTAATGCAGCATATCATCTGAGTTATTCCTCTGCCCCTTGAGAATTTTAAAAGCAAATGAAGATTTGATTTGAACTGAAAAGCCAAGTGTAGGCCTTTTCGGATATACTGGCAGCACTCGTCCAAGAATCCAGTGGAATGCTTGTTCGGGTCTGTAGACATAGAAGGCAGAAAAGAATGATTACTTGCATTTGAATGGTAATTTTCCTTTGACTTCTGTTTGAAAACATTCATTTTCCTTTTTGTCACCACTGAAACACAGTGAATGACTGCATGTTGAACTGTGATGGTTTTAAAAACCGTACCATTGGGGTTCATAGCAATAATTGTTCTTGTTCCATTTTCTATTGTTTCACTGGTAAAATGCTGACACTTCATTTAGCTTGAAGTGACTAGAAGAAGTTGCTGAAATGTGATCAGTCACAAAAACCAATGCACAAAGAATGTATTCTGCCCCACCACTGGGCTGATTACTTTTCTGGCAAACTACAAGTACAGTGCAATGCACCATTTGTTTGAGCAATTAAATGAATGTAATTACTGTAACATGAACGTTCGGCCTCAATGTTTCATTCTGCAGGTGATTTAAGCAAGCCCTGAGTTAAACAAGCATTTATCCATGCATATTCTTAGTGTAATGTTCTCACGATACTGTAGCAAAGTACTCAATGTTCCAAACAATCTTTAAATACCGTTCTGACATTCTGACTTGCTCTCACAACAGTGATTATATTATGCCATCAAAACATCAGCTCGACTCACTTTGACCGTGGGGTGTCTGAAAGTTCTCATGTGTAATTTGGAACTTGTTCAGCCAAGCACAGGGCTTATACTAACAAAGGTATTCGAAATAAAACACTCCCAAAATGTAATTTACTATTTCCAAAGCAGCTTATTGCTTAAATTTGATTGGATTGACTTTCAAAATTGCTAAATGTTGTAGCGGTGACTCCTTGTTTCTGTACTTTATATAAAACCCTGCAGGAACCCTTATTGATGCCAATTACCACCAAAGATCGGCTTGACCCTGATCACTAGGCTGATAAGGGCCGGCGTACAATCCCATGCTGAAATCAAGTACCGCAATATCGAGTGTATAAGCTGCACTTTTGTGTAAGGTCTGTTTTGTCATTTAGTCAAAATGTCCATTTCTGTACATTTGAATGTGTATTTAGGAAATATGCAGCAGTGCATTCGTCACAGAAGTCCAGCAATCACTCAGAAATGCTCAGTTGTTTCTTTAGAGCACGGTCTCAAGCTGTGTAAATATTCCTCTTGTATACATTACATTGGTGTTTAAGATCCTCTTCTATGTTGTAAGGCTGAGAAATAGACACTGAGTTGTAAGTGGTGCACTGCAATTTACAGTGTTAATTAATTTAGGGGAACATCATTGGGTTTAGTGAAGGAATCGTTTACTGTTTCATACTTGGTCTCAGCAAATTCAGCATTCCATAACCTCAAATCCAACAGTGTCCTGCAAATTGGACCCAGTTTTTGGTACTGGAATAGCTCTGAATTCTAACACGACAGTTAGCTAAAATGTAGCATAACTCGCATGAAACACTCCTGCAATTCTCAAGATCAAAGTAAATAAAACTGTCTGGCGCTAAATAGAACATAGAACAGTACAGCACAGTACAGGCCCTTCGGCCCTCGATGTTGTGCCGAGCATTGTCCGAGACCAAGATCAAGCTATCACACTCCCTATCACTCTGGTGTGCTCCATGTGCTTATCCAATAACCGCTTGAAAGTTCCTAA
Source organism: Squalus acanthias (assembly GCA_030390025.1). Classification (NCBI taxonomy): domain Eukaryota; kingdom Metazoa; phylum Chordata; class Chondrichthyes; order Squaliformes; family Squalidae; genus Squalus; species Squalus acanthias. The sequence continues at coordinate 110,891 of JASTWF010000422.1, forward strand.
AGTGTCCGACTCCACTATCACAGCAGGCAGTCCATTCCACACCCCAACCACTCTCTGAGTAAAGAATCTACCTCGGACATCCCTTCTATATCTCCCATCATGCACCTTATAGTTATGCCCCCTTGTAACAGCTGCCTCTAACCGAGGAAATAGTCTCTGAACATCCACTCTATCTATCCCCCTCATCATCTTATAAACCTCTATTAAGTCGCCTCTCATCCTCCTCCGCTCTAAAGAGAAAAGCCCCAACTCCCTCAATCTTTCCTCATAAGACCTCCCCCCCAAACCAGGCAGCATCCTGGTAAATCTCCTTTGCACTCTTTCCAATGCTTCCACGTCCTTCCTATAGTGAGGTGACCAGAACTGCACACAATATTCCAAATGTGGTCTCACCAAGGTCCTGTACAGTTGCAGCATAACCTCACGGTTCTTAAACTCAAACCCTCTGTTAATAAACGCTAACACACAATAGGCCTTCTTTACTGCTCTATCCACTTGAGTGGCAACCTTCAGAGATCTGTGGATATGAACCCCCAGATCCCTCTGCTCCTCCACGTTCCTCAGAACCCTGCCGTTGACCCTGTAATCCTTATTCAAATTTGCCCTACCAAAATGAATCACCTCGCACTTATCAGGGTTAAATTCCATCTGCCATTTTTCGGCCCAGCTCTGCATCCTATCAATGTCTCTTTGCAGCCTACAACTGCCCTCCACCTCATCCACTACTCCACCAATCTTGGTGTCATCAGCAAATTTACTGATCCACCCTTCAGTCCCCTCCTCCAAGTCATTGATAAAAATCACAAACAGCAGAGGACCCAGCACTGACCCCTGTGGCACACCGCTGGTAACTGGTCTCCAGTCCGAAAATGTTCCATCCACCACCACCCTCTGCCTTCTATGAGTTAGCCAGTTACTTATCCAATCGGCCAAATTTCCCTCTATCCCACAACTCCTTACTTTCTTCATGAGACGACCATGGGGAACCTTATCAAACGCCTTACTAAAATCCATGTATACGACATCAACTGCTCTACCTTCATCTACACACTTAGTTACCTCCTCAAAGAATTCAATCAAATTTGTTAGGCAAGACTTACCCTTCACGAATCCGTGTTGACTATCCCTGATTAAGTTGCCCCTTTCCAAATGGTCATAAATCCTATCCCTCAGGACCTTTTCCATTATCTTACCAACCACCGAAGTAAGACTAACCGGCCTATAATTACCAGGGTCATTCCTATTTCCTTTCTTGAAGAGAGGAACAACATTCGCCACTCTCCAGTCCTCTGGCACCATCCCCGTGGACAGTGAGGACCCAAAGATCAAAGCCAGAGGCTCTGCAATCTCCTCCCTTGCCTCCCAAAGAATCCTAGGATATATCCCATCTGGCCCAGGGGACTTATCGACCCTCAGGTTCTTCAAAATTGCTAAAACATCTTCCCTCAGAACATCTACCACCTCCAGCCTATCCACCTTTATCACACTCTCATCCTCAAGAACATGGCCCCTCTCCTCGGTGAACACTGACGAAAAGTATTCATTCATCACCTCTCCTATCTCTTCTGACTCCATGTACAAGTTCCCACTACTGTCCTTGACCGGCCCTACCCTCACCCTGGTCATTCTTTTATTTCTCACATAAGAGTAAAAAGCCTTGGGATTTTTCTTGATCCGACCCGCCAAGGACTTCTCATGCCCCCTCCTAGCTCTCCTAAGCTCTTTTTTTAGCTCATTCCTTGCTACCTTGTACCCCTCAATCGACCCAACTGAACCTTGTTTTCTCATCCTTACATACGCTTCCTTTTTCCTCTTGACTAGACATTCAACCTCTTTTGTGAACCATGGTTCTCTCACTCGGCCATTTCCTCCCTGCCTGACAGGGACATACCTATCAAGGACACGCAGTAATTGCTCCATGAAAAAGCTCCACTTTTCGTTTGTGCCTTTCCCTGATAGTTTCTGTTCCCATCTTATACTCCCTAATTCTTGCCTAATCGCATCATAATTACCCCTCCCCCAATTATAAACCCTGCCCTGCCGTATGGCCCTATCCCTCTCCATTGCAATAGTGAAAGTTACTGAATTGTGGTCACTATCTCCAAAGTGCTCTCCCACATACAAATCAAACACTTGGCCCGGTTCATTACCCAGTACCAAATCCAACGTGGCCCCACCTCTTGTCGGCCTATCCACATATTGTGTCAGGAAACCCTCCTGCACACACTGTGCAAAAACTATCCCATCCGAACTGTTTGACCTATAAAGGTTCCAATCAATATTTGGAAAGTTGAAGTCACCCATGACAACTACTCTGTGACCTCCACACCTATTCATAATCTGCTTTGCAATTTCTTCCTCCACATCTTTATTACTATTTGGGGGCCTGTAGAAAACTCCTAACAACGTGACCGCTCCTTTCCTATTTCTAACTTCAGCCCATATTACCTCAGACGGCAGATCCCCCTCGAACTGCCTTTCTGCCGCTGTTAAACTATCCTTGATTAACAATGCTACTCCCCCACCTTTCTTACCAACTTCCCTACTCTTACTGAAACATCTATACCCCGGAACTTCCAACAACCATTCCTGTCCCTGTTCTAACCATGTCTCCGTAATGGCCACCACATCGTAGTCCCAAGTACCAATCCACGCTCCAAGTTCTCCTACCTTATTCCGGATGCTCCTTGCATTGAAGTAGACACACTTCAAGCCATCTTCCTGTCTGCCGGTACATTCCTGCGACCTTGATACCCTCCTCAGTACCTCCCTACACTCACCACTGGCTCGTGGACTACAGCCCTTTTTCCCATCCCCCTGACAAATTAGTTTAAACCCCCCCGAAGAGCCGTAGCAAATTTCCCTACTAATACTGTGTATTAAACCCCGGCAAGTCCAACTGCTCGTGTCACCAGGATCAACATGCTTGCAGGAATTTGGGGGTCACCAAGCTCTGCAGCAGCTGATAGTTAAATAAAGGAGGAGATAAAATAACATTAGTGAGTGGAACTGGGGAAGGTGAGTAGATGCATCAACAATACTACTTCTCAGCAACATGGCAGTTATAGTGGAAATGCAACCTGAATCCAGACTCAGCTTGACCTAATGCCAAAGCAAAAAGGAATAACAACAACAACTTGCATTTATATAGCGCCTTAACATAGTAAAATGTCCCGAGGCACTTCACAGGAGTGGTATCAGATAAAATTTGACACCGAGCCAAATAAGAAGATATTAGGACAGGTGACAAGAGTTAGGTTTTAAGGAGCATCTTAAAGGAGGAGAGAGAGGTGGCGAGGTGGAGAGGTTTAGGGAGGGAATTCCAGAGCTTAAGGCCTAGGCAGCTGAAGGCACGGCCACCAATGGAGGGGTGAAGGAAATTGGGGATGCTCAAGAGGGCAGAATTGGAGGAGTGCAGAGATCTCGTAGCGTTGTAGGGCTGGAGGGCTTTTCAGAGATAGGAAAGGCGGAGGGATTTGGAAACAAGGATGAGAATTTTAAAATCGAGACGTTACCGGATCGGGAGCGAATGTAGGTCAGTGAGCACGGGGGTGTTGGGTGAATAGGACTTGGTGCGAGTTAGGATGCGGACAGCAGAGTTTTGGATGAGCTCAAGTTTATGGAGGGGGCAAGGAGAGCAATGTTCCTGTTAAGCTGTGTGGCCGCGCAGCGGTCTGGAGGTCCCATGCAGGCTGGCTCGCCGGCTTTTAAATGGAAAAACTGCGCATGCGCGAAAATTCTGAATGGGCTGCGTTGCCCGTTAAAGGGGTCGTGCAACAAAAAGAAAATTGGAGGGAACATTGCAGGAGAGCACTGGAATAGTCGAGTCTTGAGGTAACAAAAGCATGGATGAGGGTTTCAGCAGCAGATGAGCTGAGGCAGGGGCAGAGATGAGCGATATTATGGAGCTGGGAGTAGACGGTCTTGGTGATGGAGAGGATATGGGGTTGGAAGCTCAGCTCAGGGTCAAATAAGATGCCAAGGTTGCGAACAGTCCGTTTCAGCCTCAGACAGTGGCCAGGGAAAGGGATGGACTCGGTGGCTAGGGAACGGAGTTTCTGGTGGGGACCGAAGACAATGGCTTTGGTCTTCCCAATACTTCATTGGAGAAAATTTCTGCTCATCCAATATTGGATGTCGGACAAGCAGCATGACAAATCAGATGCAGTGGAGGCATCGAGAAAGGTAGTGATGAGGTAGAGCTGGGTGTCGTTGGCATACATGTGAAATGAGATTCCTTGAGGAGACAGTCTCACTCCCCTTTGCTTCAGCATCAGTTCAGGACAACCAATTTATAATCCATAGGTTTAACTTTGGTGCAAAGCCAAAACTGCAGCACACCACATCGATGCAGGACACACTTTGTAACCTGTACACCAGAAATTCCCCCGATCTATTCTGGCACCGAAAGCATTACTTGAGCACACCAATTGTCTGCTCTAGTATTGCTCTAGTGCTGCCACGCCTCACATTGTATCTTCATTCAGCCAGGGTGCGAGGGTTCTGCAGAGGTGTCATAAGCTATTTGAACAGAGGGTACCCCTTGTCCCTTAACAGTCAGCCTGTGACCTGCTCATGCTGCTCAGAGAGTGGGGGAGATAGTGGACTGCAAGAGTGTGCATGCTTCATGCAGCTTCCATTATACCGGGCACATACATCATTTTCTGGCAGCGATCACACACCAGTTGCATGTTAAGGGAGTGGTACTCTTTCCTATTCAGGAATGGCGCTGGCTCATGTGATGGTGTCCTGATGGCCACATAAGAACATAAGAAATAGGAGCAGGAGTAGGCCATTCGGCCCTTCGAGCCTGCTCCGCCATTCAATAAGATCATGGCTGATCTTCTACCTCAACTCCACTTTCCTGCACTATCCCCATATCCCTTGATTCCCTTAATATCCAAAAATCTGTTAATCTCTGTCTTGAATATACTCAACAACTTAGCCTCCACAGCCCCCTGGGGTAGAGAATTCCAAAGATTCACCACCCTCTGAGTGAAGAAATTTCTCCTCCTTTCAGTCCTAAATGGTCGACCCCTTATTCTGAGACTGTGACCCCTGGTTCTAGACTCCCCAGACAGGGGAAACATCCTCCCTGCATCTACCCTGTCAAGCCCTGTAAGAATTTTGTACGTTTCAATGAGATCACCTCTTATTCTTCTAAACTCTAGAGAATATAGACCGAGTCTACTCAATCTCTCCTCATAGGACAATCCCCCCATCCCAGGAATCAGTCTGGTGAACCTTGGTTGCACTCCCTCTATGGCAAGTATATCCTTCCTTAAGTAAGGAGACCAAAACTGTACACAATACTCCAGGTGTGGTCTCACCAGGGTCCTATATAATTGCAGTCTTTACTCTTATACACAAATCCTCTTGTAGTAAAGGCCAACATAACATTTGCTTTCCTAATTGCTTGCTGTACCTGCATGTTAACTTTCAGTGATTTGTGTACAAGGACACCCAGGTCCCTCTGAACACCAACATTTCCCAATCTCTCACCATTTAAAAAAGAAAACTGCTTTTCTATTTTCCTACCAAAGTGGATAACTTCACATTTCTCCACATTATATGCCATTTGCCATGTTCTTGCCCATTCACTTAGCCTGTCTATATCCCCTTGTAGCCTCTTTGCATCCTCCTCACAATTTACATTCCCACCCAGCTTTGTATCATCAGCAAACTTGGATATATTACATTTGGCCCCCTCATCCAAATCATTGGTATAGATTGTGAATAGCTGAGGCCCAAGCACTGATCCTTGCGGTACCCCGCAAGTTACAGTCTGCCAACCCGAAAATCACCCGTGTATTCCTACTCTCTGTTTTCTGTCTGTTAACCAATCCTCAATCCATGCTAGTATATTACCCCCAACCCCGTGAGCCCTAATTTTGTTTAATAACCTCTTGTGTGGCAGCTTATCGAATGCCTTCTGAAAATCCAAATACATCACATCCACTGGTTCCCCCTTATCTATTCTACTAGTTACAACCTCAAAAAACTCAAACAGATTTGTCAAACATGATTTCCCTTTCATAAATCCGTGTTGACTCTGCCCAATCCTATTATTATTATGTTACCACGTCCTTAATAATAGATTCTAGAATTTTCCCTACTACTGATGTCAGGCTAACTGGTCTGTACTTCCCCGTTTTCTCTCTCTCTCTCTCCTTTCTTAAATAGTGGGGTTACATTTGTTACCTTCCAATCCGCAGGAACCGTTATAGAATCTATGGAATTTTGGAAGATGAAATCCAATGCATCAACTATCTCTATAGCCACCTCTTTTAAAACCATAGGATGTAGGCCATCAGGTCCAGGGGATTTATCGGCTTTCAGTCCCATTAATTTCTCCAGTACTTTTTTTTACTAATACTAATTTCTTTCAGTTCCTCATTCTTGCTAGACCCTTGGTTCTCCAGTATTTCGAGGAGGTTTTTTGCGTATTCTTCCGTTAAGACAGACACAAAGTATTTGTTTAATTACTCTGCCATTTCCTTATTCTGCACTGTAATTTCTCCTGTCTCAGCCTTTCCGGGACCCACATTTACTTTCGCTAATCTTTTCCTTTTTACATACCTATAGAAGCTTTTACAATCTGTTTTTATGTCTCTCGCTAGTTTACTCTCATATTGTATTTTCCCTTTCTTTATCAATTTCTTGGTCCTCCTTTGCTGAATTCTAAAATTATCCCAATCCTCAGGCTTATTGCTCTTTTTGGCAACATTATAAGCCTCTTCCTTTAATCTAATGCTATCTTTAATTTCTCTTGTTAGCCACGGCTGGACCATTTTTCCCATGGTGTTTTTATTCCTTAAGGGAATGTATATTCGTTGCGACTTATGACTTATTTCTTTAAATGTTTGCCATTGCTTTTCTACTGTCATATCTTTTAATCTAGTTTCCCAACCTACCTTAGCCAACTTGCATCTCATACCTATGCAGTTTGCTTGGTTCAGGTTTAGGACCCTAGTTTCGGATTTAACTAAATCACTCTCAAACTCAACCTAAAATTCTATTATATTATGATCACTGCTCCCCAGAGGCTCCTTTACTACAAGGTTATTAATTAATGCTGTCACATTGCACAGTACTAGATCTAAAATAGCCAATTCCTTCGTAAGTTCCTTGACGTACTGATCTAGAAAACTATCTTGAATGCATTCCATGAACTCTTCCTCTGCACTATTTCTGCATATTTGGTTTGCCCAGTCTATATGAAAGTTAAAGTCCCCCATGATTACTGTATTACCCTTGTTACATGCATCTCTAATTTCCTGATTTATACTCTGCCCAACACTACAACCACTGTTAAGGGCCTATAGATGACTCCCACTAATGTTTTCTGCCCCTTGTTATTTCTTTGCTCCACCCAAATTGATTCTACATTTTGTTTTTCCGAGCCAAGATACTTTCTCTCTGCTGTCTTTATTCCCTCCTTTATTTTCAGGGCCGCCCCTCCTCCTTTTCCATTCTGCCTGTCCCTTCTAAAAGTCAAATATCCTGGAATATTTAGTTCCCAACCTTGGTCACTCTGCAACCACATCTCTGTAATGGCTATTAAATCAAACCCACTTATTTCTATCTGCGCTATTAATTCATCTATTTTGTTGCAAATGCTTCGTGCATTCAGATATAGTTCCTTTAGCTTTAACTTTTTACTATTTTTCCATTATATTCCATTTGCCATGTTCTTGCCCACTCACTTAGCCTGTCCTTGAAGCCTCTTTGCATCCTCCTCACAACTTACATTCCCATCTAGCTTTGTATCATCAGCAAACTTGGATATACAGGAAACTCTTTATTAACCGGCACCGACGGGACCGGCATGGTGCCGGTTAATCAAAAAGTCCGGATAACGGAGAGTTATATCTCCCAACGTACGAGAGCCCCGTACACATTGACATGCGCCTGCATTCGGAGCTCCGTCTCCCCGGGGACCGCCAGCTGACCATCTGTCGTGTCCGCTGCCTACCCGGGCTGCACATTCCCCTCCCAATCTACACGCTCCGATACAAGGCAAACGCCTCGGGGTTTTTTTTAAAGTTAATTTTAAACGAGAGATGAAGGAAAACCTCGGTTACCTACTCAAGAATTTTGCCGGTTAAGAGAGATTTCCGGATATTTGGGTGCCGGTTAATAAAGAGTTTCCTGTACTACATTTGGTCGTCTCATCCAAGTCATTGATGTAGATTGTATATGTGCTGCCTATACTTGGGAAAACGTGCAATTGCTGCAAACTCCACAGTTCTTTCCTGTTGGCTTAAGGTGCCCATGGGGAACTTGATGTACTAATCAGTAACTTATTGAAACACCAACTGTAAAGAATTACAGATGAAACACCAAAACAGACTACTGCAAATATAATAAACTCTTAATGCCATGTTAAAATATGCAAGCTTGCTATTCTTAAGTATAGTTTCAATTATACAGAATATACTTTGTAATATAATCGTCCCAATGTTTGTGTTTTATCATATGCACATATTTGGAATATCTTGTACTGTCCAATGTTCTTAGATCTGGACTTGACACCTGAGGTGTTTTAGTTGCCGGCATCATTGTTGCTGGAATCTCATTTCCACCCTCTGGAGTTGCACTGTGACAGTTCTCATTTGTGAGTCTTCTGGTTTTGCAATTCCTTCTAGAGGTGTAGGTTTTATCTGTTGATTTAGTTCATGTAAGATTCTCAACAAGTGGACTATGGTTCTGTACGTTCAAAAAAGATTTGGGAAGAATTTTCAGTTGTGTTGCTATGATGCTCCACCATTAGTTCAGATGTCGCAAGATGTTGGTGTGTCTGCCTTTGCAGCAATAACTGCAGGTTTCCATATCCCATTTCTCTGGATTCTGACTGTGTCATTTCCTTCAAAAGTTTCAGAGATGTTGCTGCTTAATCATAGTAGTGTTTCTGAAACATTATTGGTGCTTTTGTGTGATTTATGGTTTTCCTGATACATTGTGCATGATTGCATGACCTTCTGAAAGTCTCTGGTCATGCTTGCCCAGTATACTAAATCTCCAGCCTTTCCTTTGCATAGTATCAGGCCAAGATGTCCTGTATGTATTTTCTGTAGGATCTCCACTGTCATGGACTTTGGTACAACAATGTTTTTGCCTTTCAACACAAGATCATTTTCTATAGCAAGTTCATTTCGGAGATGTCAGAATTTCTTAATACCAATGGATACATTCAACTTGGCTTTGGCCATCCTGACTTTAATGTCATAATCAATTTTTGCAGCATAGAATCTTCAGTCCCACCTTCCATTTCTGTCATTTTACTGCCTGATAAGGGTAAATTTACTATTACAAAGTGTAAGCACTCATTATACAATAGCAAAATACTGCGGATGCTGGAGATCCGAAATAACAACAGAAAACGCTGGAAAAACTCAGCAGGCCAGGCAGCATCCGTGGAGAGAGAAACAGAGTTAACGTTTCAGGTCGAAGACCTTTCGTCAGCACTCATTATATGTTTGTTCCTTCTGTGCTTTTTATTTGATTGCTAAGTTCTTGAGACTGAGGGCTAAAAATTAGGTTGCCCGTTGTTTGGGTGCTGCGGGTGCCGAATTGGCTTGAAAATGGCTTCCAAGCAGCACGCACTCACTTCCGGTGCGGGCCGCGCTGGATGCCATTTTGGTGAGGGTGTTAGCGTCAGCGCTGGGAGCTGATTTGACACCAGCGCTGCCATTTTTGATCTCAACGCTGGAGCTAACACCCTCTTTTAACCTCGCACAGCTGAACATACATTTAGGAGCAGGAAGGACCTCCCAACAGTACTATTTAAAGGGATCATCAACTACTTACAGGTTAGTTGTTGATTGATTTCTACTAGCTGTTGCTGAGTTTGTAGAAGTGTTTGGTGCTTTCTAGACGTCTTTAAATTTGCCGCAAGTCTACAAGGAGTGGTGTGGCACGTGCTCAAGGACTTGATACTGACTTGATACTGGTTTGCTCAGACCAGTTGCTCCGAAACATGGGTGCAGTAGTTTGTATCCCCCTTGGCCTGCAGCATGACGGGGAGAATGAGCAGAGGCGCCACAGAGCAGGACAAGCTGCTAGAAGAGGCAGGAGGAGGAGGGGGAGAAGGGCTCTCAGCAGGAGGCCAGATCCACCCAGGATCTTCAGGGAGCAATTCTCCTACGTCAACTTCAGCAAGGAACAGTGCATGCAACGTTTCCGTTTTACTAAGGAGGTGATCACTGAAATTTGCCACCTGCTGCAGGCAGACCTGCAGCCTCAGTCCAGGGCGAGGGCAGCATTGCCAGTGGCTGTAAAGGTGACTATGGCCTTGAACTTCTTCACATTGGGCTTCTTTTAGGCTGGAGCGGGCGACATCTGTAATATCTCCCAACTTGCCGTCCACTCCTTTGTAAGGGAGGTGAGTGAGGCTCTGACTGATTCCACAGCGCAACCCAACTACACGTGGGCAGCATGCATATAATGAAAGCCATCCTGCCAAACAGAATCTGATAGAGCAGATCATTGACATCCTTAAACAATGCTTCCGCTGCCTGGACTGCTCTGGAGGAGCCCTACAGTACTCACCAGAGCACATCTCAAGATTTGTTGTGGTCTGCTGCATGCTCCATAACTTCCCCATTATGAGGGCACAGCCCTTGCCACCAGGCATACGGGGACTAACTAAGGAGGAGTAGGAGAAAGAAGAGGAGGAGGATGAAGCGGAAGAGGAGGAGGAGGAGGAAGCAGAAGGGAGAAGGCAACCCAGACAGCCCCTTTCTGCCCGGGCTGTCCGTGATCGAATTATCCGACTGTGGTACCAGTGAACGCAACCCCAATTCCTCCTTCAACAATAGTCCAACACCTTACCTTCCTTCTGTTACCATCACAGCGACCTCTTGGCCACAATGCTACAATAAAAGCCACCACAAAACAAACATTCCAAACCAATTTTATGAATCAAACCATTATAATATTTAATTCAAAAGTCAACTAATCACCCTTGTGAATTCCCTTAGTGCCTGTCTTCAGAGTGCCCTTGCCTGTCCTAGTGCTCCTATGCAGTGCTACCCCAGTGGCTGCAGCATGGCTGGTGGAAGGTTGCTGACTTTCAGTGGGGGAGACTGCAGATGGCCTTGGAGGACAACCTCGAGCAGCTCTGGGCCTAGAAGGCCTGGCTTCAGACTGCACCATCTCAGCATAGGGCAGCGGAAGTCTGGGCAGCAGCAGTCTGGGCTGGCTGGCTGACAGGCAACAGCAAGGGCACTGGCGGAGTGGCAGTGATGTGAGGACGAATGCTGGCATCCTGAGAGAGGACAGCAGATCCATCCTCCACAGAGCCACTGCCACTCCCCCAGGGCAGCGCCTCAACATTCCTAGTAATCTGCTGGAGGACAGATTGCTGGACTGCTGTGACATCCTGCAAGCCCCTTTCAACACTGGTAAACCCAGCCATGATGGCAGCAAGCTGAGCCTGCATGTCTTCAATCTGAGCTCTATTGCAGGATCAGATGTTGGGTGGCTTTGCTTGTGTCGCAATGAAAGCTGAGACATCAGCCATCAGATGATAGTTGGGTCCACAATTGCGCTAATGGATCTGCTCACCCCTTCCATGCTGGAAAGGATGGGCTTCATGCTCTGCGCAAATTCCTCTGCAAGGTTGGTGCTGGACTCCTCCATGCTCCTTGACATTGCGTTCAGGCTTTCTGGCAGGCTTGCCAATACACCAAGCATTTCATTGTGCATACTCATCAGCGTTCTTCTGTAGACCGCCCCATCAAAGTCCTCATCTGAGTCCTGTGCTGCAGAACTCGTGTGCGACCTTGCCCTCCGGGGAGCTGGTACCTGTGCTTCCCTTTCCCACTGCCCTGGCTGCAGCCCACTCGTGCCCGGTGTCTCACCATATGCAGATCCCACCTCTAAGCTACACTCTAAAGTCCGTGTAGTGCCAATATTATTTTTATACATTCATGGGATTTGGGCATCACTGGCAAGGCCAGCAATTATTGCCCATCCCTAAATGCCCTTGAGAAGGTGGTGGTGAGCCGCCTTCTTAAACCGCTGCAGTCCGTGAGGTGAAGGTACTTCCACAGTGGGGAAGGAGTTCCAGGATTTTGACCCAGTCACGATGAAGGAACGGCAATATATTTCCAAGTCTGGATGGTGTGGGACTTGGAGGAGAACTTGGAGCTGGCGCCTGCAGCCCTTCTCCTTCTAGGTGGTAGAGGTTGCATGTTTGGGAGGTGCTGTCAAAGAAGCCTTGCTGAGTTACTGCAGTAAATCTTGTAGATGGTGCACACTGCAGCCACGGTACACCAGTGGTGGAGGGAGTGAATCTTTAAGGAGGTTGATGAGGCGCCAACCAAGCGGGCTGCTTTGTCCTGGATGGTGTTGAGCTTCTTGAGTGTTGTTGGAGCTGCACTCATCCAGGCTCTCTATCACACTCCTGAATTATGCCTTGTAGATGGTGGAAAGGCTTTGGGGAGTCAGGAGGTGAGTCACTCGCTACAGAATACCCAGCCTCTGACCTGTACTTGTAGCCACAGTATTTATGTGGCTGGTCCAGTTAAGTTTCTGGTCAATGGTGACCCCCAGGATGTTGATGATGGGGTATTCGGCGATGGTAATCCTGTTGAATTTCTAGGGGAGATGGCTAGACTCTCTCTTGTTGAAGATGGTCATTGCTTGGAACTTGTGTGGCGTGAATGTTACTTGCCACTTATCAGCCCAAGCCTGAATGTTGTCCAGGTCTTGCTGCATGCGGGCACAGACTGCTTCATTATCTGAGGAGTTGCGAGTGGCACTGAACACTGTGCAATCATCAGCGAACATCCCCACTTCTGAGCTTATGATGGAGCGAAGGTCATTGAAGCAGCTGAAGGTGGTTGGGCCTAGGACTATGCCTTGAGGAACTCCTGCAGCGATGTCCTGGGGCTGAGATGATTGGCCTCCAATAACCACAGCCATCTTCCTTTGTGCTAGGTATGACTCCAGCCAGTGGACAGTTTTCCCATTGACTTCAATTTTACTCGGGCTCCTTGATGCCACACTCGGTCAAATACTGCCTTGATGTCAAGGGCAGTCACTCTCACCTCACCTCTGAACTTGTGGCTGCGAGTGTCAGATCGAGTGATGGTGTTTCTTCTTCATCATCAATCTCTTCTTCCTCTTCCTCCTGAAATGAGAAAGGCGCAAGGGTAGTGTTGTGGTGAGGGGGAGGTAAGGAAAGCAAGAGGTACATGCTTACACCATCTGCAGCTTGAGGGATGAGGGGGTAGTGGGATTTGAGAAGGAGGATTAGGTACGAGCAGGCCCTCATGATGAATGGTTTCAGCACCGCCACTGGCCACGGCCTCAATCACAGCCACTCCAATTATGGTGAGCACTGACTCCTTGAGCGGGGTCAGGATATGGAGGCGCGCCGGTCTCCCTCCAGTTAGCTGCAACTGCCTATGATTGGAGTGCCACCTTGTCCTGCAAGAGAGAGGGAAGCGTGTCAGTGAGTGTGGTTCACTGTGTTTAGCTGATGTGGTGTAAGGGGTTATGGTTCGGGGTGCTTGTGCGGGGTTAGGCCTTCGTTGCCGAATACTATTGCTTGCTCTGGTCTCCGGCCAGCCTTGTTGCAATAAGCACCTGTGAGTGGTTCGACCCACTTGCCCTTACGGTTCTGACACTGGACTTAGGTGCGAGAGCAGTAATGCAGAGAAAAACTCAAATAGACCCGGTTGAATAGTACGAAATGGAAATCTTTATTGCATAACGTCCAAAATCATGAAGTACATGTCATAGGCACAAACTAATGACAGTACAAGTATACATACATTCATAAAACTTGGTCTAGGGTAATGAGGAACGCATGGCACATCGTAAAAAGGGGAACACATTGGCCCAGAAATTGATCTCGCTCTGTTCCCGCGGGGGTAAGGCTTCCCCGCGATCTCTCACTCTGCTTGTGCTTTTTCAGATCCAGCTCGCACGAACTTGATGTTCCAGACATCAGCTGGGCAGTGCTTGCGTATCCCACCGGCGTAGTGAATTCGTGCGAGCTGTGGGATCACGTGACTCAGTTAGAGCCAATGGCAGCACACCATCTTCCATTCATAAGTTTCACATACGTGCTGTGAAATCTATGAATCTTACACCCCCCCAAAATAACAGCTAAACCTCAATTAAATTAAAAAAAAACCATCACATTAATAAAATAAGTATAGTTAATTAAATTAACCATTTTAAATAAAAAATTAAATTTTTGAAAAAATTTAAAATCTTTTAAAAAGTTATAAAAATAAACTTACCTGTCTTTAAAGTCTCTAAAAAAGATATACCTGTTAAAAAAAATTCAAAAAAATACTTAATTCACTACTTACCTTCTTAAAAGTGGGTCTTACTCCTCCTTTTTCCATTTCTAAAATCTTCCGTACTTACCTGCGCGTCCAAAGCATGAAGTGCACAGCGTGCGCGCAGCCTGTAGCGCGCACGCGATGCACCGAGGAACCGCCCCCTTTTCAAAAGAGCAATTGCACGTTTTCAGCGCATGCGCAGGGCATGCAGAAAACCGGCAATTGGAGTGGGAATACGCGAGAGTACGCAGTGCGTACTCTCGCGTCGCGGGATCAATTTCTGGGCCATTATATTTATCCTTAATAAAACCACCCTCCCCTATCAATACCTACACTAATCTAGATTTGTAGGATCGAGGAAACATGCTCACCACTCGTGATACTTCGGAGAATTTTAAACGAGGCACTCGGCTTGTTTCGCTGCAACACCTGACTGTCACGTGTTGGAAGGGGTCTCTTTACCCTACTTGTTTATCTTCTCTGCTGCTGCAAGCAGGCTGGGCTCCCCGTTGTCATGAAGAACTCGACAGTGCTCGGGCCCGGCTGTAGAACTCAAAGAAACGTCTTTCTGGACCGACACCAGTTAGCTGGTAGAATTCAAAGAAGAGTCTTTGACCAGTTCATGCAGTAACCTGTAGAGTTCAAAAATGGTCTTTATATTTACGGGCGCGGTCGGGGTTTACTGACCGCGGCGGCACGTGGATTCTTCTTCTTCTCTTCTCATCTCGTCTCGTCTCGTCTCGTCTCTTCGGGCCTTCGGGTCCAGAACACCGTTTACCGACCCTCGGGATGGTGCACCCGGTTACTGGCCTCCGTCGAGGTGACTAGTTCCAAAGTTCAAACGAATCAGCCCCGGGAGGATCAGAGGAATAAGAGCGTTCAGCAGCCAGCAGCAAGATAAGAGTCAAGAGAGCGATGGACATTTGTTCACTATAGTTATAGTGCTGTGTTCCCTTATCTCCCGCCCAAATCTTAATGTTCATCCTTTGTAAAATCTTGGCGCTCAAAATTCCCAGTATGGGGTGATTCTTGTTTGTAATGGGTTTCGGTAGCACCTTAAACTGGCCAACTACCCGTTAATGTTTTTCCATTGTCGAACCGGCTAGGAGACTCCCTGGCGGGGTTTTGGGGGCCTCCGAATACTTGTGTAAGTACCCGAGAATGGCTCTCTCATTGTAGAGCCGTGGGGAATTTGCGTATTGATGTATCTGGATGGGCCTTCGATTGCCCAGTACAATGGCCCTTACTTGTGCATGGAAAATGATTCCAGCACTTATATCTTTGCTATTGTGTCGAAAGCAGACAGGTTGCATCCTGTCTTTATCAGTGTTTGCTGCGTATTAACCAATCTTATACTGAAATGTTTATTCGAACGCCATTTTGTCTGCCAACTGAAAATTCTGGAAGCTTCTGTCACGAGGCGCGGCGGCCATTTTACAGGCTTCTGTGTCCTGTTTAATCATGGCAGCATTTCGTTGAAATAAAACTGATGAAACGAATCTGCTTTATCTCGTTATTTCGAATTGCGATAATTGCGAATTTTACAGTGGCTTTCATGTTTGAATAGCTGGCAGTGTGTGCAAGGTGTGAGGTGTGAGGGTGAGATGGTGCATATGAATGTGAGGTATGAGCCATGATTAACAGAGATTGTTGGTAGGTGAGTAATGGGGGTGTGGTGAATTGAGCAGTGAGTTTATGGGATATGGCATTTGAAGATGAATTCACTGACTTTGACCATGCATGTGAGGTCATTAAACTTCTTCCTGTACTGCATCTAGGTCCTCGGGGCTACATTGCTTGCATTGACATCAACGGCTATCTGCTCCCATTCCCGCCTCAGCATTTGTCTGGAGGGCCTACTGGCCCCCCGTGGATGCAAGACATCTCTCCTCATGTCCACCTCCTGCACCAGGGCCTCGAGTGCTGCATCTGAAAATCTGGGTGCCCTCTCTATGCCATGTTGCGCCATCTTCACTCTTCTTGTAGGTCACACACTCCTCTACAATGACTTCCAGTACCTGCTGCAGTCAGAATGTACTGCCCCTTTAAGAGGTGCAGGCTGGCTTTAATTGGTGCTAGTCTCGCACAAATTTGGGCCCCCCTGCTGAGTGCAGCCACTCAGCAGCGTGTTTAGCACCGGGCTACATGCCACTATCATTATAATTAGCAGGCAGCTGTCTGCATTATATTGAATGGACATGGGTTAATCGCACATCGCGATCCCTGCGCCCGTTTTCGGGGGTTATCCAATTTTTGGCCCCGAGTCTGCAAGTGAGATTTCTTTGGTTTCCCTGAATTGTGTTGAACATCCAAACTGTACTTGTGGAGTGGTAACATCATGCTCTGTAGCTATGGTGGTGCTGCATATCATTTTTTTTCATGATGCTTTGAAGTGGTTTGTGGTCAGTT
The DNA here is from genome assembly GCA_030390025.1 of Squalus acanthias. Classification (NCBI taxonomy): domain Eukaryota; kingdom Metazoa; phylum Chordata; class Chondrichthyes; order Squaliformes; family Squalidae; genus Squalus; species Squalus acanthias. The sequence continues at coordinate 127,603 of JASTWF010000422.1, forward strand.
TCCAATTTGACTTCACTTCCACAAATACGTGGAATTTTCCACACCTTACATTAGTTAACATCGCCTCTGCTTGCACGTAATTCTTTTGTGGTTTAATCAGTACATGTGCGTTATAAGCCACATGCTGACCACCTTTGAGAATCGCAGCACCTAATCCAGCCTGTGATGCATCAACATTGATGTAAGATTAAATGTAAGAGAGTTAGGACAGACAGCAGGAGGAACGTATTTACACAAAGGGCTGTAAGGATGTGGAATGCACTCTTTGAGTTAGTGATAGACTCAGAGATCATGACAACTTTTAAGAATAGATTAGATAGGTGGTTGAAGGAAAGACGAATAAAAGGATCTAGGAAGAGAGTGGACACACGGGATTAGAACTACTTGTGGATAATGAACACCAAAAGGACTGGTTGGGCCAAATGATCTGTTTCCATGTTGTAATTTCTATGTCGTTCAATGTAACTGATAGTGTGACCTCATTTTTTTTAACCAATATACTGTTGAAGTAATCCTGGAGATTTTGGAAGAGAAATTCGGTATTTGGGGTGAAAACTTTTGAAAGCTGGGAAACTTAGCGCCAGGCGCTAGTGATTCCCAGCTTTTTCTAAATTCGGTGTTTGCACTCCAGGAAGGAAGTGGAGCGCTAAAACAAATGTTCCACTTCCTTCCTGGGGCTAAAGGACGCAGGCGGGGCGGTAGTGATGCAGTGCTGCACAATGTCCCGTGCAGTGCTGCCATGATCCGAGGCTCCTTCCCTCCCTTAAAGGGAAGGGCCATCGCCGCAGGCTCTGCATTGGGACCAGTTAGCTGGTCCCCGACGGCAGCCGCGATCTGGCCCGATCAGCCCCATGCTCTCCAGCAGAGTGCCGAGCTGATCGATCGCGGCCCAGGAGATTTTTTAGAAATTTTCCGACTTACCTCGGCAACCTTCCCTTTAACTTCTGCTCCCAAAGTGCCTGGCCTCCCGAACAACACCTCCTGCAGCTGTCGGGGTCATCGCCCGGCAATACTGCAGGAGGCGGAACCGAAGTTCGGGTCCGGGGCGCTACCAGGGCGATGCGCAAGGCAATAATGTCACGATCTCCGGGTGCAGGTGATTGTGACGCAAAGTGTTACCAATGCCGCAAACCTCCCAGCCAAGTTAGGGGGAGTCGTTCATCTTGTCGCGCCCGGGCGGTAAGTCGTTAGCACCCCGTTATCACCCCCCGGGGCGCTAACGGGAGGCGCTAACCCACCGAATTTCTCCCCCATTGTAATTGGTTGCTTTGTTTCTATGAAAGCTTTTCCAAGATTGTTATCCCATTGGAAAGCAAATCCATTCGATTACTTAAAAATTCCATCACCTGTGTTAGTCTTGGAGCAAATTTCATAAGAAGAAGAAGAAAGAAAGACTTGCATTTATATAACGCCTTTCACGACCACCGGATGTCTCAAAGCGCTTTACAGCCAATGAAGTACTTTTTGAAGTGGAGTCACTGTTGTAATGTGGGAAACGCAGCAGCCAATTTGCGCAGAGCAAGCTCCCACAAACAGCAATGTGATAATGACCAGATAATCTGCTTTTTGTTATGTTGGTTGAGGGATAAATATTGTCCAGGACACCGGGGATAACTCCCCTGCTCTTCTTCAAAATAGTGCCATGGGGTCTTTTATGTCCACCCGAGAGAGCAGACGGGGCCTCGGTTTAACGTCTTATCCGAAAGATGGCACCTCCGACAGTGCAGCACTCCCTCAGCACCAGCACTGGCGTGTCAGCCTAGCTTTATGTGCTCAAGTTTCACATAAGCAAGTTTAACATGTCCATGATCGTCTCAAGTTGTGTTTTGTCTTTGGGTGCTTCACATTTGAAACAAGTTCAACCTTTTTAGGAGCCGGGTCAAGATCATTAGCAGTACTTGTACGTCCAAAATACATTGCCTTGGAACTGCTGCATGCGCTTTGTCATTACTGAGTCTTCGGTTTTTCTCTCAGCACTCTGAAGTAGTACTTTGAAACTTTGGTAGTTCCAAACCACAAAATATCATTAAACTAACACCCTACTTTGAGTCTAGGACTTCATGTACTTTTTGTTGGAATACTTTTGGCACTGATGAGATTCTAAATGGCACACATGTGAATCTCCATCGTCGAAGCGGGGTATTAAATGTCATTAGCTTTCTGCTTTCTGCATTTTGCTTCATTTTTATAGTTACTTGGCATGCAACCGAAACCATCGTTCACATCACTGTACTTGTTGAGTATGTTTACAAGTGACGTATTGGTAACTGAGTCTGTATTTACATTTTTTATCATCAGCCCTAGTTCCACACAAGCTTTCTTACCAAGAATCAATTTAATGTCACAGATCACCACTTGAAATTTCAAAACATATTTTTCCCTCATGTTTGGTGGGCAGTTTCCTTTGTCTGCCTGGCCTTACTTTGTGTTTATTGAAAGATAACACTTTAACATGTGATGCCCCGGTTAATGTTCCTTGAGAGAATGTTGTTGTATTCGTATTTAGCAGATGAAGACTTGGCATATAATTCCTGCCATCTTAGAGCATTGTCATCACCAACATGCAAAGCATATGGGCCACCAGATACTTTAGTTACCGGGCATGATTCCACGATATGGGACATGGTTTGTCTTTGTCCATAGGGCATTTGTCGTCGTCACGAAAACCCCATAGGTGACAATTTGAGGCGTACTGTCCTTGTCTCGTTCGAAAGCGGTTGAGAAGGACCCAACTACGCCATGGCAAAGTTAAATCCTGGTTGACAGTCTGTAGGGTTGAATATGATTGTGATTTATAGGAGCATCTGCTGTCCGCTCTTCATGCCAGGAATCAGGAAACATCGAAACATAGAAACATAGAAGATAGGAGCAGGAGTAGGCCATTCGGCCCCTCGAGCCTGCTCCGCCATTTAATGAGATCATGGCTGATCATCCAAATTCAGTACCCTGTCCCTGCCTTCTCCCCATATCCCTTGATCCCTTTAGCCTTAAGAAATATATCTAACTCCTTCTTGAATATATTTAATGAATTGGCCTCAACTGCCTTCTGTGGTAGAGAATTCCACAGGTTCACCACTCGCTGGGTGAAGAAATTCCTCCTCATCTCAGTCCTAAATGGCTTACCCCTTATCCTTAGACTGTGACCCCTGGTTCTGGACTCCCCCGCCATCGGGAACATCCTTCCTGCATCTAGTCTGTCTAGTCCTGTTAGAATTTTATAAGTTTCAATGAGATCCCCTCTCATTCTTCTAAACTCTGGCGAATACAAGCCTAATCAACCCAATCTCTCTTCATACGTCATTCCTGCCATCCCAGGTATCAGTCTGGTGAATCTTCGCTGCACTCCCTCCATGGCAAGAACATCCTTCCTCAGATAAGGCGACCAAAACTGCACACAATACTCAAGGTGTGGCCATATTGGTGTCTCGAAGAGAGCTGGGCTGTTAGTGGATAGAACAAATCTGAGTGAATTGGCAACATGATTTTGCCACAAAGTATTTTCACCAATTTTGCTACTGCATCTGAACGACAAAGGTATGAAGGAGTTCTGTTGCAGAGGGCTGGTTATCATGGGGGTGGGAGGGGGGTTGCGCGGGAGGGCGCAATGTTCCTGACACAAGACACAGAGTAACATCCACCAGCTCGTGTGCCGTGAGAAAACCCGAATCAAAGCGCTATAGTCTGCAACTGAATAAGAGAGTATAATAGGAGAGAAGTTGAATGTAAAGTGGAGATGTTTGCTCCCCAGGCATAGCTGGCAAGTATGGCGATAAGGTTATTTGGGGTTTTGACTTTCTCAGTAGTTTTCAGTCAATGATTTTATAAATTAGTGACCAGTGAAGGTGACCAAAGTAAACAGGGTGAGCTTCCTGTTTAAGAAGTTGTCCCCATCTAGTACATTTATGGTAGGGCAGGTCACCCTGCTGTGAGCTGGGTGTCCTCATTGAGTACATGGGCCAGACTTAAAATCCTTCTTGTAAGTTTTGCATCTACAGATCCTATGGCTTGAGTTTTCGCGGTGGATCACCTACTTTGAGCAATGACAGTTCCTTAATAGTGAAATGTCGACTGAACTATCCCACTACTGTGTCATGCTTCCATCGTTTGTCAGGTTGAATAATGCGGGAATATCCTCCTCGTTATCACCTAAAAAGTAAATCAGTGTGTTTAATTGTCTAATTGTCGCTGTCGGCACTAGTTCTGAGAGAATCCGATACCATGCCCAAAACTTTTTCCAACTCGGCTTGGAAAAATGACATTTCACAGGAAAGGCTGTATTTTGTTCTGCTTGACACTTCGGTCCCATTTCGGACCCCCTGACAATGCTTCACCCGCAAAGCACCTGCTTTTCACTTTCCAGCTAAATGCTCACACTGGTTTGGGTTTGTTTTTCTTGCTTACTGAGAACACTTGAGCAGTTTAGATGAACAATTTCCTCTTGTTTTCAGTGGATAGCATCCAACTTCTGGCACCCACAAAAGTTCTCAGTGGTCCACTCACACAAACGGCAAACAACAGGAAGTCATCACGGGAAAGGTCCCTGGCTTTATTACAAGGATAATAAATAGATAAAACTAATAGATCATAAAGAATACTGATAGATCCGTTGCACCAGGTATCTAAATCTCGGGTTAGAAGGTGCTTCAAAGGTTGGATTGGACCACAGTTTGGAAGAAGCAGAGTAAGTTTGGGTTTATTTCTGCATTCTTCTCAGTGCCAGTGGAAACCAGATCCTTTCCTTCCCTTTTCCACCATTTTAATTGTTGCATTTCTCCTTTGCCCTATGTCCCCTCCCTCACCACTGAAGCCCCATTCCACTATTTCCATATAAAGTAAGATTGCTTTTCTGTGCTGACTGATGCAACGCGTGTGCGCCTAAAGAGCTGCAGGTTATTGCCATGCAGTTGTCCTGTTGAGAAGATGCAGTTTAACTGGAGCGGATTCAGTCAATCCATTAATTCAAAATACGAAGCCAGGATTATGCCACGAGGTCTCAGTATAGCCTTGGCATTACCACAACAAGCTGCTTGTGATATACTTCCTGTGATGAGATATGGCTCGCTGCAATTGGCCACGTGATCAGTAACTGAGCTAAATGCTGTTGCTGCAGAGAGTCTCTTCAGTGGTTTGCTGAATAAAACTGAAAATGTCTTTATCCGTTAATGGTTATAAAGCTCCTTCGCTCACATTTTAAATTTTATATTTCATGGATCACTCCTTTCGACCCAAAGCAAGTATCCTCTCCCCTTTTCAGTGGAGAGGAGATCCAATGATTCCCACCTCTGGAGATCTCAGTGTTGTTCGATCAATTTCTGGTCAATTTCACAATTCCCTTCTCCCCCCCCCCCCCCCCAGAGAGCCAGCCTATTTCATTCAGCACAGTTATAGATTCAGCACAGAAACAAATTCCTGATCTTCAACAAAAGCAAAATACTGTTGATGCTGGAAATCTGAAATAAAAACAGAGAATGCTGGAAATTCTCAGAAGGTCAGGCAGCATCTGTGGAGACAGAAACAAAGTTAATAGGGGGAATTTTAACATGGAAGAGTATGTGGGTTTAGGTGCGGGTGGGGGGTTAAATTCGGTGAAAAAAGAAGTGCGACTGTAAGCCGGCTCCAACGCCCCGATTGTTTAATTCAGTTGCATTTGCTACGTGTGCGTAACCCCCTCTAAAGAGTCGGATTATTGATTATAATATTTAAATTTGATAGCACATGCACAGGTTTCCCGGGCATCCTGAAACTTGCCATTGAAACCAAGGTGAATAGACTGAATGGCAATTCATGGGGCTCATTAAAAGTCAGTGTAAGATTTGGAACACAGGTCACACACAGATTACCCAAAGGGTCTTAGGAATTGTAAGACATTTTATTAAGGAGCAGCAGTTTAAGTTAAGTACAACACGCAATCAAGATAGACATAGTAGACATACCACTGTGACAAGCAACTGGTATCGGTCCCGATCGGACAGACGGCTGGCGAGCGCAAACGGCTCTTCCCTTCCCTTCCGTGCTAAAGGCTCTTTAGAAATCTCTTTTACTCTCTTTTTAGGGGTGGGCCTAGGGTAGATTATCAAAGATGCAGTCAACAACCTTTCTAGCACACAAACAGCAGACAGCTAGTCTGGAAACAAGGTCATCGCCACGGTGCAGAATGTTATAACACCCGCAGAGAACCAAGAACATCAGCAAATTACATAGAAACATAGAAACATAGAATCTAGGAGCAGGAGTAGGCCATTCGGCCCGTCGAGCCTGCTCCGCCATTCAATACGATCATGGCTGATCATCCAAATCCAGTACCCTGTCCCTGCTTTAATCCCCACAGTACACATATCCCACCCTACCCCCGTAACCCCACGTATTTAATTCCCCCTAACATATCCCATCCTATCCCCATAACCCCACATATTTAATCCCCCCTAACACTAAGGGTCAATTTATCATAGCCAAATCAACCTAACCCACACATTTTTGGACTGTGGGAGGAAACCGGAGCACCCGGAGGAAACCCACGCAGACACGGGGAGAATGTGCAAACTCCACACAGACAGTCACCCGAGGTCAGATTCGAACCCGGGTCTCTGGCGCTGTGAGGCACCAGTGCTAACCACTATGCCACCGCGTCTATCCAGTTATTCTAACACCAGTCTGAAGAGACTTTTTTGTCTCAAGTTATTTCTTCCAATTCACGATTTCTTACAACTCCCCACCTTGAGAAGGAAATATCCTTATTGACTCCTCACAATCCTCTCTTGACTAATCTAGCTGGTTCTAAGTTATCGGCCCGCTGATATCATTCTTGCCCAGGGATGCTCGCTGGCATTATAAGCTACTTCCCACCACTCGTAGTCCCCTAATTTTCTTATTGCTTTCTCAACTTGGGTGTTAGTTAGTAGGGAGACTCAGAAATGAAGATTTCTCCCTTCCTTACAGTCCATTCTTTTGAGGGGGAGCAACCTCTGACCCTTCACACAGGTTCAGTTCACTGTTCCGGTGTTCCAATTCTGCCCCGCCTGGGGTATCCTCTGTTTCTTCTATCTTTCATGATCTTACCCCGCCTGGGGTCTCCTCTACATTGCTTCGGATCTTCTCTTTCAGTGTGCTCAATTAATTTGTTAGTGCTGGTTAGTCATAGGCATGAGTACACAATTGGCTTGTGCATCAAAGTCTTACTACATCGGTTACATATATCAAATACACTATCATTAAAAGTTGGAGAACTACCAGAGCGTGTGAAATAATACGAACCTAAGGGTGTGCTGATATATTAAGCCCAATATCCCACCAGTGTGAGTCATCCCCTATGCTTTCAATTTCAATATCTATTCTCGAGTTGTCTTGCTCCAAAACATAAAAATGCTTTAGAGAGGAGTTCAGTCGCATCACGAGCTCACTGAAACCCTCAGACAACAGGGGAATGTCGTACCCGAATTATGCAGCTCATACTTAAGTGTTTCATTTACTGTCAGTTTCATTTGAGCACAGGTTTTGATACTGAGTAAAATGTGTTGGCTGATGGTTGTAGGTAGATGTGGTGTGAAACAAAAATTTCAGGGGCTATTAATTGGACAGGTCCTGTTAGACCCGTAAAGCATGGTAGTTGCGGTAATAGTGACACAGGAGGCACCATCAAAACCACCTCATACTGGATTCGTACTGGTTTTTCCCATGCTCTGTTATCTACAAAACACAATTATTACAGTCACAGTTAAATTCAGTCTTACAATCATTTCAAGCGACATTACAGTTTAACATCTAATCAACAAGTCATGGACTCAACAGATTCTCCAGATCTCTTTTACTTGTATCCAACTTGTGGATAATTCTTGCTAAACATGATTTCTCCTTAGCCCTCAATTGTCCCAATCCAAATTCCATGTAACTCTCCGCTTCAACTTCAATTTCAATCCCTCTAACAGGTACCAGTGTGTTTAACTCTATTCTGATTGTTTCATTAATTAGTTAGTTTCTCAATGGAGTATGTGTCAATGCTTTAAAAGTTGTCTCACTCTCCTGAGCCACATTAACCATGTCGTGCTGTTGTCAAGTAACTGAGCAAGTCTGAGACCCGTTCTTCAGTGCAAATTCACCATGCATTTCCGGATAGTAATTGCTTCATACGTAACAAATCACATTGGCACACTCATATCGGTATCTCAATATCGTGCCACACGTGCCATCCGATACAAACCATTCTCGGGCTTTCAGTTGATCCTATCAAAAGATTTCAGTCATTACAACATTACAACAGTGACTACACTCCAAAAGTACTTCATTGGCTGTAAAGCGCTTTGAGACGTCCGGTGGTCGTTAAAGGCGCTATATAAATGCAAGTCTTTCTTTCTTTTTTCATCTGGAGATCTTTGCACATCTCCCTCTGCATGGTCCTGATGTCTTGGGTAGTGGCCACGCTATCAATGCAGTTTTCTTAAAAGGTACATAGGCAAGGACACAAATGTCTCCAACAGAAAGCTATTAATTTACTATTCGTAGCTACACTTTCCTGACTTTCACTGGAATGAAAATTCCCATTAATACCAGATTCTATCTCATTCATGAGCGTCTGGAGAAACTTTACTGTCCAATACAATATTAAAGATAAATAACATAGATCAAAGTTGTTTGGTGAACCAATTAAAAAAACCAGCTGCCAGCAGAAAGGGTTAACTCCTTTGCAGGTTTATAAGGCGGCGGAGCAAATGCTCTTATTAACTCAACACAATACAGAACAAATAAAATAAAACAAAAAAAACACATTAAGTTACATAATATTTCTCTTTGTTCTTTCTTCAGATGCCTTTTCAAATGACTGTAAAAATACTGAATACAACTGGAGAAAAATTAGTTTTCACATTTAAACTAAACAAATCAAACTGTTTTGGAAAATTCACAATAGCAACTGCAACTCCAAGGTTAAATCTTAGACTGAAACTTAATCTTTTGTTAAACAAACTTTTTGTTTTTCTCAGTTTTTCCACATCAGCTTAACTTAAATTGTAGTTCAAAGTTTTTTTTCCAATTCTGGGTGCACGATCTTATTCGCACATTCTTAAAACTTCCAAAATCCAAGACAAGACTACAAAGGGTTAAACGGCTTTTAGCATGGAGAAGTGGGTGGAGCTAAAACAAACATAACAGACACTTTCTTTTAAAGACAGACTTTTAGACAAAAGGAATATTGTAACTTCTTAAATATTCATAGATGCTTTGTAAAAAGACATTAACATTCATACTGAAAACACAAAAAAACCCATAGAACAGCAGAAAAGAGACATGATCTTCCTTTTTCTCCTTTATTCCATCATAATTATTTTATCCTTTCTCCCATAAGCCAATTTTCAATTTCTGATATTTCCTACTGAATCTCAGTCTGTACTGATTACTGCCACTGGGAATCTGGGAAAGTAGGGTGGGTGTCTCCTGAACCACCGGGCACACGTGGGGGTGACTGAGTTAAGTTTGCGATAGTCAATAGTCATCCGACAGTCATCCGGTTTTCTAACTGACCAAACTGGAGAGCTGGTTGTGAACGTGCCTTTGCGAACAACATCCTGCTTTAGCTCCAAGGGAAGGGATCCTTGTATAGTTGTCTGGATTGAATTGTCAAAGCCCAATAAAACTTGGGGCACGCCCTTTGTAGGATCAGGGTGGGGATCGTGAATGATAGTGGCGGAGGAGCCGGAGTCAACTAACATTAATTGTTGACGGGCTCCAAAATCAACAGTGTGGACTACCGGTCTCCCTCCACTATCGTATCGGAGAGGGGAAGTCATCTCTCCCTGAGAGGCCTGCAGGAGTCATAGGGGAGGTGGAAGGTCTGCCGTTTGCTCGGGTTGTTGATGCACCATGGCAACCAGACGGGCTCCCTGGCTGATCGTCAAAGTCCCTAATGCTGCCTCCATCCTTTCTAGTTGTCATTCGAGTGAGTCGGGGTTTCTCTGTCTGCGGGGGTTGTGACCTTGTTGCATTGATGGGCATAGTGGCCTAGATGGTGGCAGAGATAGCAGCGCACCGAAGCACTTTTTCCTGGCGCAGGAGTTTTGGACGGCCTTGACTTTTGGTTAGGCAGCGGGCCCTCAATGGCTGCTACTGCAACCTTGGCAGGTGTCCTAGAGATATTGGCACGGGTCTGATCCCAAGCAGTCCTGGCATGGGTGCGTATTTGGTCCCAGTTGGTTTCTTTAGAGACAAAAACGCTCAGCGCGTTATGGACCAGTGGTTGGAGGCCGTTCAAAAAGAGGGTTTGAAGCCCGGGTTATTGAAGTAATTCCCTCCACCGCTCCATGCCATGGAGTTTATGCGCAGAGGCATTTGGGCTTTCAGTAGGGCCCTGTTTGGTGTTAGCTAGGAGCTGGTGAAAATCAATGCCCTCCTCCCCCAGTGTTTGGCATAGTTCGAAGTCAATCTCATCTATTGTGCCCCCCTCAGGATGTCCAGGTCCATTTCTTGTTTTAATCCTGAGGAACATGCATCCAGGAGGATCTATTTGAGGTCGTCCCCTTCTAGTTCTGGGTGGGTGATTATAAAAATCCTCCACCGCTGCCTGAAGTCGAGGAGGCTGGAGTCCATATCCACCACCCCCAGGTTAGCTTTTAGCGCCCTCACTTCAACCGCGGTAAGGGACCGATGCGTGGTCGTGGTGACCGTTTGTCCCCTGTCATTAGTGGTCGAGGAGAAGGATTGGACGCCTTCCACCTCCTCTTCACTCTGGTGCTGAGGATGACGGGCAGCATTGGCCCGAGTGACCGCACACACTGGTATTACCTTGTTTGCTTCGCCATCCTTGTGGAGGCGGAGCAGAGGGAGTGCGGTCCTCAGCTAGATTGTCCCAGCAAAGGCCGGGATCTTTCGGTTTGATTTTGGAGACAGCAGCCACCACTGCCCGTTGTTGGCCGATTTGTGCCGGCAGCTGTTGGATTTTTTCTAAGCACGGGCATGGTCTGCTTCGGGGGAGGCAGTGGTTTGGCGCCGGTTTAATTCCCTTAACGCTCCCCTTGCATCCTCTAACTCCTCACACAATCTGGTGTTTTCTGCCTGTAGTTCAATATTCTGCTCGAGTATTTGATCTAGTTTCTTTTGTGTACACTGCATTTTGTCATGAATCTTTTGCTCCCAGTGCAACTGGCTGCGGAGGGCAGACAGGTTCTCTTGCCATTCACTTCTTTCTCTCCGCATCTGGCTTACTAAATCGTTTAACTCTTTAGTCTCCCTATTTAACTGGTCAGCGTACAAGTGTGCCCTGTAAGCTAACCTGTCTCGACCTCTCTTTATTTTAAGTTTGTTTTTCTGACCATCCTCAGAGAGTTTATTAAGGATGTAGTCATAGTCCCCGTTACCGACTTCTAAGATTTTTAGGAGGTCCGCTGCTGCGGACGTGCCGACTTTTTCTGTCAGGCTGTCTACTCGCTGTTCTCGATGGTATGCCGACGCCATTGTATCTCTGGTTTTACTTTTACCTCACTCTCTCTCCCCTCTTTCAAGGAGTCTTCTACTTAGATTTAAGCGACGATCGTGTGCGACCAAATCCCTATGGTCCCCACAACTGGAACCTTACAACTCCCAACTCTGATCTCACTTCTGACACCACTGTAAGATTTGGATCACAGGTCACACACAGATTACTCAAAGGGTCATAGGAGTTGTAAGGCATTTTATTAAAGAGCGGCAGTTTAAGTTAAGTACAACACGCAATCAAGATAGACAAAGTAGACATACGACCATGACAAGCAATTGGTATCGGTCCCGATCGGACAGACGGCTGGCGTGCGCGAACAGCTCTTCCCTTCCCTTCACCGTCTGTGCTAAAAGCTCTTTAGAAATCTCTTTTACTCTCTTTTTAGATTATCAAAGATACAGTCAACAACCTTTCTAGCACACAAACAGCAGACAGCTAGTCTGGAAACAAGGTCACCGCCACGGTGCAGAATGTTATAACATTCGCAGGGAACCAAGAACATAAGCAAATTCTAAGGGCTGGATTTTGTCAGCCCCGAGGAGGCGGGTATGGAGGCAAACCCGCCCCAACCCGCCTCCGTGCCCTCTTGCCAGGAGGCGGGAAGCCGTCCTGCCCTGGGGCCCGTCTCCTCGAGGCGGGAAAGGGATTAAAGCCTATTAGCTGCCTGTTAACAGGTAGTTAACAGGCAGAAAATAGGATTATCCCTATTTTTAGTTCTGAAGTGCAGGCTTCCCGATCTCGGAGAACCCCGCCAGGGTGTAGGAGACGAGAAGGAGGTCTGCGGGGGTCGGAGGGGTCTGAAAGTGAGATGTAGAGGTGAGTGATGGGTGCAAGTGTGGAGTGGTAAGTATGTAAGGTGAGTGCTAAGTGTTATAAAATGTTCACTTACCTTTGTTTCTGCCTCCAGCCTTCAGCCGCTGTGGATCCGGAGTCCCGACATCTTCATTGTAGATTTCACAGACTGGCTGTTGGATCCTCCGAACCAACAGCCAGGTGATTTCTGCAAAGTTGAAAAGTTTGATGAGTCCTGAACACAAGGACTCATCAAACTACACAGAATGTCAGTGTTTGACAGCTTCACAGAGCTGTCAAACGCTGACATTTCTTCTTTCTTCTTCTTGACAGATAGCACGTCAGACGTTGACGTGCTCTGTCAGTGACTTCCCCCTAATTGGTCTGCTGAGCCCGCTGGGCGGCCTTAACAAGGTCAATCAGGGGAAAATCCCGCTGGTTGGCCAGAAGCTGATGGAGGCGGGATTGAAAGCCGGCAAGCAGCAGTCCAGCCTCCTAAAGCTTCCCATTGACAAAATCCAGCCCTAAGCGTCTATCCAGTTATTCTAACACCAGTCTGAAGAGACTTTTTTGTCTCAAGTTATTTCTTCCAATTCACGATTTCTTACATCAGGCATACGGACATCAATAAATACTCAGCGCTGACAGCTGCTTTCTTATCTCCCACTGGGAAAGGGTTTGCTGAGAGTACTTGCGGCGAGAGGTTAATTTGTGCACTTTGGAGGTATTGATACTTAGATCAGGATGGGTGACGCCTTGGCTGCCTTAGATTCAACCTCAGATGAGGAGAAAGATGACCATCAGCAGCAGCAACACCTTGCTGTGGAGCAGCAGAGAGGAGCACAGCATAGAGGTCGAAGTTGTGGGAGGCACTACCCGTGTCACAGGGTGTACAGGCCGAGGCTCAGCTTCCTTGACTTCTTGGAAGAGCAGTGCTTCCAGAGGCTGAGGTTGTCATGTCAGCTGGTGGCAGACATCTGCAGGCTTCTGGAAGACGACCTGCTCCCTGTTGGACCTTGTGGCCATGCGTTACCAGTGGCTGTGAAAGTGACCACCGCACTCAACTTTTTTGCCTCCAGATCCTTCCAGGGCGCCACCGAAAATATATCCAGAATCTCCCAGTCAGCTGCACATAAATGCATAAGGCATGTCACTGATGGATTGTTTGCCAGGGCCAGCAATTATGTCAACTTCACCTGTGATGATACTAGTCAGAATCAGCGGGCAGTCTGGTTTGTGTCTCTGGCTGGTTTCCCACAGGTGCAGGGTGTCCTCGACTACACACACGTGCCAATCCGCACACCCCTAGATCAACCAGGAGTATTCGTGAACTGCAATGGATTCCATTCCATCATTGTGCAGTTGATGTGCAACCACAAGAAAAGGTTTATGCAGGTGTGCGCCAGATTCCCGGGGAGCTGCCATGATGCTTTCATTCTGCAGCAGTCCAAGCTCCCCGACCTCTTTAGACCTGCAAGCAGACTTAAAGGGTGGTTGCTAGGAGACAAAGAATACCCTCTTCAAACTTGTCTCATGACACCCGTGAGAAACCCAACCAATGAAGCCCAAGAGCGGTACAATAACAGCCATATGACCACCAGATGTGTCATTGAGCAAGTGATCGATATGCTCAAGATACGCTTCAGGTGCCTGGACAGATCTGGAGGTGCCCTTCAATACGCACTAGCCAGGGTCTCCAGAATGGTTGTGGTGTGCTGCGTCCTGCACAACATTGAGTAACAGCGAGGAATGGAACTGCAGGACAAACAAGGCATGAGCGCACATCGTCTATGGACGAATCCGAGGATGAGGAGGAGGTGAAGGATGAAAATGGCGATTCCAACGCAGCACCAGCCTCTCTCAGTGCTGCCTGGGATGCCAGGGATTCCCTTATAGCTGTAAGGTTCAGCTAGTTCCCACCACTGGACTGATGTAGCAATCACATCCAATGGCCACTCTCCTCCCCGCACCCCCCCCCCCACCAACCCCAATCCCACTGACATAAAGCAGTCCTGTAACCAACCATCCACCCATTCAACACCCCCCATTAGTCGCCGTCAATTCATGTCTTCCCATTCATAAACAAGCAACTGAAAAGGCGAGTTGCCACCCAGCAACCAAGAATAGGCAACACAGGAAAGTGGTGCAAAGTAATGAATTTTATGTGATTGTACTGAACAACGGAAACTTAACAACATAACATTTTGTCAAACACCCATGTACCTATCCTTGTGCAACTGCAAAGCTTTACTCTTCCATTTCCTACCGCTCCTACGTGGTGCAACCCCTATAGCTTCAGCAGAGTTGGAGGCAGGCTGCTCAGATCCCTGCTCTGACTGCTGAGCTGCTTTTCGCTGACATCCTCTGGATGTTGGAGCCCATGAGGGCCCCGCCAAAGACTGCTCCACCTGCACGTGTGCTATCGGGAGAGGAGGCAGCATGTCGGGTACTGGCTGGAGGTGGGGGGTGGGCACTGGGTGAGAAGTGGAACCGCTTTGAGTGGAGTCCCCACTTCCATGTCCCCTTTCACCATCATCCCTCTCATGGGCCAGCCACACATCACTCCTACCATTCTGCAGGGGAGCAGCTTAGTGCAGATCAGTGACGCGCTGTAAGGCCAAGGCTAGCGTGTCTGTCATCCTATTTAAGAGCCAGACATGTTGGCATCCAGAGTCTGCACAGCCATGGTCAAGGCGTGCACATACTCATTTGATTGCTGCAATTGAGGGGCCACGGAGGAGGCCAATCTATCCAAGGAAGACGACATCCTCGCAATGCCCTGCAACATTAACCCACTCATGCTTGAGCGGGTCTCCTCTATTCTCTCTGCAATCATGGTCATTGTGCGTGGAAGGCCTGTCAGTGCATCGCAGATATTTTGCTGCCCCTCAATGATTATCCTTTTCATCAATGGCCCTCGGGGTGCAGCATCTGTGCCCAGCTGAGCAGAGCTTGGAGAGGGCAGCGCCCTCCGACACGGACTCTCCACAGCTGTCCCTGCCACCACTGTCTGCTGTTGCTTACTTGTGAACTGTGAGTTACCAGGTGAAAACCCAACTATCTGTCTAACTGGACCCACCGAAGTGCAAGTATCTGCGCTGGTGGATGGTAAGGATGAGTCCTGTGACAGTGCACCCTCAGAAGAATCAGCTCCTCTGGGGATTCGTCATCCGGGAGGTTCATCGACTGCTGCTGGACACGTGAAGGCCGAGGCAGAGAGAAAAGATATGAATCAGTACTGGCAAAGTAAGAATGTTGCAACTTAGCATTATGAAGATGTAAGGGGGCGTGTCTCAGACGGTGCTGGTGCGAGGTTAGGCCTTCGTTGCCTAATACTATTGCTTGCTCTGGTCTCCGGCCAGCCTTATTGCAATAAGCACCTGTGAGTGGTTCGACCCACTCGCCCTTACGGTTCTAACACTGGACTTAGGTGCAAGGAGCAGTAATGCAGAGAAAACTCAAATAGACCCGGTTGAATAGTACGAAATGGAAATCTTTATTGCATGGCGTCTAAAATCATGAAATACATGTCATAGGCGCAAATCAAAGATAGTACAAGTATACATACATTCATAAAGCTTGGTCTATGGAAATGGAGAACACACGGCACATCGTAGAAAGGGGAACACATTATATCTTAACCTTATTAAAACCACCCTCCCTTAACAATACCTATACTACGTCTAGATTTGTAGGATCGTAAAACATGCTCACCACTCGTGTTACTTCGGAGATTTTTAAAGTGAGGCACTCAGCTCGTTTCGCTGCAGCGCCTGACTGTCACGTGTTTGGAAGGGTCTCTGCACCCCACTTGTTTACTTTCGCTGCTGCGAAAAGCAGGCCAGACTCCCTGTTGTCATGAAGAAATCGATGGAACTCAAAACGTTTGTAAAATTCAAAGAAGAGTCTTCCTGTGTGCGGTACAGGTTGTAGTCTGTAGAACTCAAAGAAGAGTCCTGTATTTATATTTTCGGGCGCGGTCGGGGTTTACTGACCGTGGCGGCACGTGGAATTTCTTTTCGTCTTCTTCTCGTCTTCTTCTCGTCTCGTCTCCTCGGGCCTCCGGGTCCAGACACCGTTTACCGACACTCGGGATGGTGTACCCTGTTACTTGCCCTTGTCGGGGCGGCTCGTACCGATTGAGCTCCACCCAACACTCGAATAACCGACCAGTACGGTTAAGAGTCAAGAGTCAACAGTCCAGAGAATCAAACGACCAAAAGTCCAGCCCCAAGGAAAGAGCTTCAGCAAGGGTCAGCAGAGAGATAAGAGGAATAAGAGTTCAGCCCGAGTCAAGAGAGCGATGGACATTTGTTCTCTATAGTTATAGTGCTGTGTCCACTTATCTCCCGCTCAAATCTTAATGTTTGTCCTTTGTGTAATATTGGCGCTCAAAACTCCCAGCATGGGGCGATTATCTTCTTTAACGGGTTTCGGTAGCACCTGAAACTGGCCAACTATCCGTTAATGTTTTCCCCATTGTTGACCCAGCCAGGATGTGTATGAATCGTCTCCTCGACTGGTTTTGGGGCCCCCCGAATACCGACTTAATCACCCGTCAATGTCTCTCTCATTGTAGAGCCGGGGGGGTATTTGTGTATTGATGTGTCTGGATGGGCCTTCGATTGCCCAGTACAATGATCCTTACTGTGCATAGGAAAACGATTCCAGCACTTATATCTTTGCTATTGTTCCAAATGCAAACGGGTTGCATCCTGTCTTTATCAGTGTTTACCGAGTATGATCCAATCTTATACTGAATGTATATTCAACGCCATTTTGTCTGCCCACTGTGTTTCTGGAAGCTTCTGCCACGATGCGCGGCGGCCATTTTACAGGCTTCTGTGTCCTTTATTATCAGGACAGCATTTCGTTTAATAAAACTGATCAAACGAATCTGCTTCTCTTATGTTATTTTGAATCGCGATAATTGCGAAACTTTACA
This sequence comes from Squalus acanthias, assembly GCA_030390025.1. Taxonomy (NCBI): domain Eukaryota; kingdom Metazoa; phylum Chordata; class Chondrichthyes; order Squaliformes; family Squalidae; genus Squalus; species Squalus acanthias. Next base: position 144,798 of record JASTWF010000422.1, read on the forward strand.
AAGATGATCATATTTCACTCGCTGCTTAAATCAAGTCAACATGATTGAATGTTGTAGGTTGTGGGTTTTGAGCATGTGGGTTGATATTGAATTCTGTCATCAGGTTGCTGGGAGGTCCCAATCTCTCCATTCCCGATGGTCCGGGACTCCGAAATGCCACTAATCACCAGCGTTTCCTCCTCTGCAGCTGTCGACTGTAAAATATGTAGTGGACTACCTCCAGTCCTGTCCCTCTCCCTTGTGTTCTGTGCTCTCTTCTCCTGTAACGGGGGAAAGAACAGACCTATGAGTGTCTGTAATGGCAAATGTTCACCCGATCGATACAGTGCACTTGGTGAGTGTGACTATCAGGGAGAGGCATCAAATTGCACAAGGATCAGGATGAGTGGCAGTGGTGGATGGATAGATGGGGATGTGAGGAGGTGCATAGAAAGAGAAGGGTGGCTGCGCTTGCAAGGTAAGTGGGCGTGAGGAGTGATGTGATGGAGTGGGCTTGAAAAGGCAGAGTGTTAGGGGGCAGGAGTGGTGATGTGCACAACAGGATATAGGTGAACGTGCAAATGTACTCACCTTTCCTGACCTAATTAGGTCATTAAAATGCTTCCTGCACTGAATCCAGGAGCATGGCACAATGCTCCTACTGCTGACCTCCTGGGCTGCCCCCTCCCACACCATCTTTGCTGCAGCAGTAGGTTTCTTCCCCCTGTTGCTGGGGAAGAGTATCCCTGTCCTACTGCTGACTGCACCCAGCAGTGCATCAGGTGATGCTTCGTTAAATTGAGGCTCAGCCCTTGACTGCCCTGAACCCATCATGAAACTTTTCCCTCTCTTTGTGAAAACTCCTAACTCCTCCGAGTTCCATCTTTGGATTGGCCCTTTAAATACTCCAGTTGAGATTGCATCATGCGGGTCTGCACCACGCCCGCTGCTGCGCGTTCAACGGCAAACCTGGAAGTAATATTACAATGAGGTGCCTCCGTTAAAATACCACAAACCGATGCGTTTTTTAAAAATTCGTTTATGGGATCAGGGCGTCACTGGCAATGCCAGCATTTATTGCCCATCCCTAGTTGCCCTTGAGAAGGTGGTGGTGAGCCGCCTTCTTGAACCGCTGCAGTCCGTTTGGTGATGGTACTCCCACAGTGCTGTTAGGTAGGGAGTTCCAGGATTTTGACCCAGCGACGATATACTTCTAAGTCAGGATGGTGTGTGACTTGGAGGGGAACTTGCAGGTGGTGGTGTTCCCATGCGCCTGCTGCCCTTGTCCTTCTAGGTGGAAGAGGTTGGGAGGTGCTGCTGAAGAAGCCTTGGCGAGTTGCTGCAGTGCATCTTGTAGATGGTACACACTGCAGCCACGGTACGCCGGTGGTGGAGGGAATGAATGTTTAAGGTAGTGGATGGGGTGCCAATCAAGCGGGCTGCTTTATCCTGGATGGTGTCGAGCTTCTTGAGTGTTGTTGGAGCTGCACTCATCCAAGCACCACAACCATCTTCCTTTGTGCTAGGTATGCCTCCAGCCAGTGGAGCGTTTTCCCCCTGATTCCCATTGACTTCAGTTTTACTAGGGCTCCTTGATGCCACACTCGGTCAAATGCTGCCTTGATGTCAAGGGCAGTCACTCTCACCTCACCTCTGGAATTCAGCTCCTTTGTCCATGTTTGGACCAAGGCTGTAATGAGGTGGGAGCCGAGTGGTCTTGGCGGAACCCAAACTGGGCATCAGTGAGCAGGTTATTGGTGAGTAAGTACCTGTTTGATAGCACTGTCGATGACACCTTCCATCACTTTGCTGATGATTGAGAGTAGACTGATGGGGCGGTAATTGGCCGGGTTGGATTTGTCCTGCTTTTTGTGGACAGGACATACCTGGGCAGTTTTCCACATTGTCGGATAGATGCCAGTGTTGTAGCTGTACTGGAACAGCTTGGCTAGAGGTGCGGCTAGTTCTGGAGCACAAGTCTTCAGCATGATAGCTGGGATGTTGTCGGGGCCCATAGCCTTTGCTGTATCCAGTGCGCTCAGCCATTTCTTGATATCACGTGAAGTGAATCGAATTGGCTGAAGACTGGCTTCTGTGATGGTGGGGACCTTGGGAGTAGGCCGATATGGATCATCCACTCGGCACTTCTGGCTGCAAACGCTTCAGCCTTGTCTTTAGCACTCACGTGCTGGGCTCCACCATCATTGAGGATGGGGATATTCTTGGAGCCTCCTTCTCCTGTTAGTTGTTTAATGGTCCACCACCATTCATGACTGGATGTGGCAGGACTGCGGAGCTTTGATCTGATCCATTGATTGTGGGATCGCTTAGCCCTGTCTATAGCATACTGCTTCCGCTTTTTAGCATGCATGTAGCCCTGTGTTGCAGCTTCCCCAGGTTGGCACCTCATTTTTAGGTACGCCTGGTGCTGCTCCTGGCATGCTCTTCTACACTCGTTGTTGAACCAGGGTTGGTCCCCTGACTTGGTGGTAATGGTAGAGTGAGGGATATGCCGGGCCATGAGGCTACAGATTGTGGTGGAATACAATTCTGCTGCTGCTGATGGCCCACAGCGCCTCATGGATGCCCAGTTTTGAGCTGCTAGATCTGTTCTGAATCTATCCCATTTAGCACAGTGGTAGTGCCACACAACACGATGGAGGGTGTTTTCAGTGTGAAGACGGGACTTCGTCTCCACAATGACCGTGCGGTGGTCACTGCTGCCAATGACAGATGCATCTGCGACAGGTAGATTGGTGAGGACGAGGTCAAGTAGGTTTTTCCCTCTTGTTGGTTCACTCACCACCTGTCGCAGGCCCAGACTGGCAGTTATGTCCTTCAGGACTCGGCCAGTAGTGGTGCTACCAAGCCACTCTTGGTGATAGACATTGAAGTCCCCCACCCAGAGTACATTCTGTGCCCTTGCTACTCTCAGTGCTTCTTCCAAGTAGTGTTCAACATGGAGGAGTACTGATTCATCAGCTGAGGGAGGGCGGTAGGTGGTAATCAGCAGGAGGTTTCCTTGCCCATGCTTGACCTGAAGCCATGAGACTTCATGGGATCCGGAGTCAATGTTGAGGACTCCCAGGGCCACTCCTTCCCGACTGTATACCACTGTGCCGCCACCCCTGGTGGGTCTGTCCTGCTGGGGGGAACAGGACATATCCAGGGATGGTGATGGAGGAGTTCGGGACATTGGCTGAAAGGTATGATTCTGTGAGTATGACTATGTCAGGCTGTTGCTGTAGCAGACAACTCTCCCAATTTTGGCACAAGTCCCCAGATATTGGTGAGGAGGACTTTGCAGGATTGACTGGGCTGGGTGTGCTGTTGCCGGTGCCGAGGTCGATGCTGGGTGGTCTGTCCGGTTTCATTCTTATTATTTTGTTTCGTAGCGGTTAGTTACAACTGAGTGACTTGCTAGGCCATTTCAGAGGGCAGTTAAGAGTCAACCACATTGCTGTGGGTCTGGAGTCACATATAGGCCAGACCAGGTAAGGACGGCAGATTTCGTTCCCTAAAGGACATTAGTGAACTAGATGGGTTTTTATGACAATCCGATAGTTTCATGGTCACCATTACTGATACTAGCTTTTTATTTCAGATTTATTTAATTAACTGAATTTAAATTTTCCAGCTGCCGTGGTGGGATTTGAACTCACGTCTCCTGGATCATTAGCCCAGGCTGCTGGATTACTAGCCCAGTGACATTAACACTACGCTACCGCTAGTAGCGTTAAACCTTCTTCTGGGTTTCCGACCTGATATCGCACTCCCCCGCTCCGAATGTGCCGCAGAGTTATTATCAGGGCCAATGTTTCAGTTCTGACTAAAGGTCATTGACCTGAAACATTACCTCTGTTTCTCTTTCCACTGATGCTGCCTGATCTGCTGAGTATTTCCAGCATTTTCTGTTTTTATTACTCTAAATTGTCAACTCCACTTCTGTGTTCAAGTACTGATTGCGCTTTTCCCTCCTCCTGGATAAGCACAAATATCCCCATCGTGCACGTGTCCTTTTTATTCTAAACTATATCACAGCACTTTATAAGGCACTTTCTGTATTGTTGCTGAATTAAACACTAATAAGTAAATTCCAAAGAAGCACAAGTTTGGGAACTCACCTGCTGACGCTTATAGAAGCTGGGAGCTTCACAGAGAGGAATAGTTAAAAAGTGAGTCATTCTGGGTCACTCTTAGACATCGACTGGTTACTCCTCATGCTCTTTCCCTCATGCCCCACTCCTGTTTGCTCCACATCTGCCACCCCTACTCTCCTTTACCCCTAGATTTACTGCTTCTACTCCTTCTTGACCCAGTTGTGCTGGCTCAAATTCCTTATTTCCTCGTGCCTAGTGCTTCTACTCGCTCTTGCCTCTACACCTCCTACTCTGCCTTCTCTGTGCTGTGCAACACCTACTCCTTCTTACCCAGAACCTTTTGCGACACTTCCTCCCCATTCCACTTTGCTCGTCCTCAGCTTTGAGAAAGAAGGTAAATTTCTTTAAGAAATCCAGAGGTAGAACTGTTTTACAGTTGGACTCATTCTTTGTTTGCTATCTTTCAGCCAGACAAAATCAGATGGCTTGCAAAACAATCATAATTCCAAGAAATTAGTGGGCTTGATTTGAATATCACCAGAAACTATCTGATGTGAAGATAAATGTGTTAAAAGTAAGTATGTGTCAGATAAACCACAAAGCAAGTTAAAGGTACTGTAATAGCTTTCTGAAAATGTGTAATTCTCAACTATCTTGTACTAACAGAGAACACATTAAACAGACACAATCCCAGTATTAACTATTGACAGTCTCAACCTTAACACCATAAGGATATAGATTGGGTGGGCAATATATTCTTTGTATTACAAACAAGAAAATCATTAACTCATTTATAAAAAACAGGTTTAGGGGGAAAAATTTGGTTGGTTCGTGCCTCCCGTTAGCGCCTCCAGGGGGGCGCTAGGAACTTAGCGCCCGAGCGCGGCGATTTTAGCGCCGCTCACGAAATTGACCAGTCGTTTTGCGGCGGCGCTAAACACTACCGCCTCGATCTCCTGCGCCTGCAGATCGTGACGTCAATCGAGTGTGCAACGCCCCGGGAGCGCCCTGGACCAGATATTGAGTTGCACCCCCTGCCTTAGTGCCTGCCACTAGGAACGACAGGTAGAGGTGAACGTTTTCAAGTCGGGAAGGGGCTGGGGGAGCGCTATTTAAATGCAGGCGCTTCCTGCCTTTTCATGTTGGCAAAATTTTTGGTACACGCAGGCTGAGAGGGAGAGAGACGTCTGGAGAGATTTAATGCTGTCTGAAAGAGTTTTGGCCCTCAGCACCACTTTTGAGGTTGCTAAGCGCCGAGCTCTTTCCCTGGGCCTATCCAATAGTGCTTCCAACACTATTGCTTTTGAGGTCTCTCCAGGCTGAGGTTCAAGGCTGCAATGAGCAGGGTGTGGCTGGCCAGCAAGATGGCCCCTCCCCTTTAAAAACTGGACGGCGCCAGCCTGTCTGGCTTCCGTGGTAACTGACATCGCCTGAGCTTCGGTAGTGTTCTGAGGTAGCGCCTCGCTCCCCGACGTTTGCGCCTGATTTAGCGCTCAAATCACCTCCAGGGGTGATAGAGGCGAATTTTGCAGTCAGAGGCGATAATTAGCGCCGGGCGCTAAACTTTGTGGCCAGCTGATATTAGTGCCCCAAAATGGCCGATACCCAATTTTTCTCCCTTAAGCTTTTGTTCCATTTAACACACAGAGGAAATTTTTCTCAGGGTTGCTTCTACAAGGTATTGTTTATACAATTAGCTGTGATTGGCAACAAAGGGTAACATTTTTCATAATATAAAAAATTAACATCAATAGGAATGCATCAGTTAAAGAAATGCTGTCAGATGAGTATTTTAAAGCTTCTCGGATGGCTCTGCTGGTCAAGACCAAGAAGGTTCTAAGTTTGACCCACGGTCTGTTCTGTTCGCTGACCCCCCCCCTGGGCTGGCTGTAAGGGTGCTACATTCAGCCTTTGTGCTCCTGGGTTAGGGAAGAACAAGATTCCTCATGGTTCCCACTCATCATCTTTATCCAGTGTGCCCTGTTTGAAGTTCACATGTGTGGACATTGGGTGAGAACAGGCTTGGATGTGATGCCACCTGTGGTTGAATAGCCGATGGATGTTCACTGCCCAGAGTCAGGCATGAAGAATAGCTACTTTGGTAAGGTACAGGAGGGTGCCTGGACCCTGTGGAACCTTACTCCAGCAAGGGGTCACTCCTTTCAGGAAAGAAAGGGAGGGAAGACAATTAGCAGAACAAGGAAGAAAAGAGCAGAATTCAACTATCTTAGCTCAATTGTCTTCATTGTTAATAAGTAGTGTAGCTATTATACTTCCACATGGCCTCTTGTTAATTGAGCAGTGTTTATATAAACTGGGGGCTAAATTTGATTGCTTCCGATGCAGGCAGCACGCAAATTTCGTGCTGCCTGCTGATTTAAATGATTGCAGGGTTGAGGCAGCACTAAACGCACTGTTGAGTGATTGAGTGCCTCAGCAGGGGGCCCAAGTTCGTGCAAGGCTAGCACCACATAAAGCTAGCCTGCACGACTTAAAGCCAGCCTGCACCTCTTAAAGGGGAGGTGCATTCTGGCTGGAGCAGGTGCTGGAAGTGGCTGTGGAAGAGAGTCTGACTTGCAAGAACAGTGATTAATGGTGCAACAGGGGAGAGAGCATGCTCCAAGGTTCTCAGAGGCTGCACTGGAGTCCTTGGTGAAGGATATAGACAGGAGGAGAGAGGCCCTCTATCCACAGGGGGCCAGAAGGACCTCCAGACAAACTCTGCGAAGGCAGTGGGAGCAGATAGCCGTGGCGGCCAATGCCAGAAGTCAAGCCTCGAGGACCTGGATGCAGTGCAGCAAAAATTTCAGTGACCTCACACGAGTGGTCAAGGTCAGTGAATTAATCTTCAAATGTCATATCCCATCAACTGCACCACTAGCCTCACACACTGCTCAATGCACCGCATCCCCATCACTCACCTACCAACAATCTTCTATCAATCACGACTCATAACTCACATTCATAGCTTCACCTCACCTTCACACCTACATTTCACAGCTTGCACAGACTGCCAGCTATTCAACCATGACAGCCACAGCACCCAAGCATATTGCACCACACTTACTGAAATACTTCCCTCTCTCTTGCAGGACAAGTTGGCGCAGAACCGACGGCAGCAAGAGTTAACCGACATGGAAGAGACACACCTGCATCACCTTACCCCGTTCGAGATGATGGTCACCATCATTGGAGCGGCGATTACTGAAGCCTGTGGCCAGCAGCAGCGCTGAATCCATCAAAGATGAAAGTATCCTCATAACTAATCTTCCCTCTCACATCCCACTTCCCCCTCATCCCACAATGTCTTCTGATTTAAAAGCTGCAGATGGTGTAAGCATGCACCTCTTACTTCCCCCCTCCTCCCCACACCACAACCCTACCCTTGTGTCTTTCTCCTTTCAGATACCCAAGAACTGCAACCTGGCCAGGCAGTGGTGGCGGAGCAACAGTTGAAAGAGGAAGAAGGCAGTGATGATGAAGACACAGCACCAACGTTCCCTTTAAGCTGCGTGGCCACGCAGCGCTCTTGAGCTCCCGCACAGCCAGTGAGCCGGCTTTTAAATTGTAAAAACAGTGCATGCGTGGAACTTTGAATGGGTCGCGAAGCCCGCTAAAGGGACCGAGCGGCCCAAGAAAAAATGACAGGGAACGTTGCACATCACCATCACTTGATTTCACACTCGCAGCCACCAGCTCAGATACTGATTCTACACACACTTTAGAGGATAGCTTAGACATGGGATCTGCACGTGGTGAAACACTGGGCACAAGTGGCCTGCAGCCAGGACAGGGGGAAAGGATAGTTCAGGTGCCAGCTCGCCAGAGGGCGAGGTCGCACACGAGTTGTGCTGCGGAGGACTCAGATGAACACTTCAATGGAGCAGGCTACAGAAGAAGGCTAATGGGTATGCACAATGAAATGCTTGGTGCATTGGCAGGCCGTCCAGAAAGCCTGCATGCAATGTCAAGGAGCATGGAGGAGTCCCGCACCAACTTGGCCCAGGGCTTTGCACAGAGCTTGGAGCCCATCCTTTCCAGCATGGAAGTGATGGCCAACACCATTAACACACTTGTGGACCCAACCAGGATGCAGCGTCTGATGGCCGATGTCTCAGCTTCCATTGCAGCATAAGCAGCAGCCACCCAACGTCTGGGTGCTGCCACACAAGCTCAGACTGCTGTCATTGTAGCTGACATTACCAGTGTTGAAAGGGGCTTGCAGGGTGTCACAGCAGTCCGGCAATCTGTCCTCCAACAGATCAGTAGGATTGCTGAGGCACCGCCCCGGGGAAGTGGCAGTGGCTCTGTGGAGGACGAACCTGCTGTCCTTTCTCAGGATAAAAATGAGAAGTCGCACAACACCAGGTTATAGTCCAACAGTTTTATTTAAAATTACGAGCTTTTCGGAGCTGCTGCTCCTTCGTCAGGTAGAGGTACAGTACTTTCTCAGGATGACAGCATTCGTCCTCCCACCCCTGCCACTCCGCCAGTGCCTTTGCTGTTGCCCGTCAGCCAGCCAGCCCAGACTGCTGCCGCCCATGCCGAGATGGTGAAGTCCAAAGCCGGGACTTCTAGGCCCAGAGCTGCTCGAGGTCGTCCTGCAAGGCCATCTGTGGTCTCCCCCATTGAAAGTCAGCAGCCTTCCACCAGCCATGCTGCAGCCACTGGAGTAGCACTGCGTAGGAGCACTAGGACAGGCAAATGCACACGGAAGACAGGCACTAAGGGAATGCACAAAGATGATTAGTTTATGTTTGTATGCAATATGGCATGATTTCATTTATAAATTTGGTTTGGAATGTTTATTTTGTATTGACTTTTATTTTTGCATTGTGGCCAAGCTGGCGCTGTGATGGTCAGTGACAGAGGGAAGGTAAGGTGTAGGACTGTTGGTGAATGTGGAATTGGGGTATTACTGGTATCGCAGCCGGATGAGTCATTCACAGACAGCACGGCCTGAAAGGGGCTGTCTGGGTTGCCTCCTCCCTTCCTCTTCCAACTCCTCCTCCTGCTCCTCCTCCCCCTGCTCCTCAGCTGGTCGCCGTATGACTGGTGGCAAGGGCTGTGCCCTCATGATAACGAGGTTGTGCAGCCTGCAGCAGACCACCAGGAATCTGGCGAGTACTGCAGGGTTCCTGCAGAGTGTTCCAGGCAGCGGAAGTGTTGCTTCAGCATGCCAATGGTCTGCTAGATGATATTTCATGTGGCACTATGGCTTTGGTTGTTTGAATGCTGCCCACGTGTGTGTGGGTTCCACACCGGAGTCATGAGCCATGTTGTTAACCAATAGCCCTTGTTGTCCAGTAGCCACCCTCTGGTTTGTTGTGGTGGCTCAAATGCAGATGGGACAGTGTACTGCCGCAGAATGAAGGCATCATGACTGCTGCCAGGATACCGAGCATTCACCTGATTCGCTGAGCCTGGTTGCACATGAGCTGGTCATTGAGGGAGTGGAATCCCTTTCGGTTGCGGTACATCTCAGAATTTACATGCAGCACCCGCAAAGCAACGCTCGTGCAGTCAATGGCACCGTGCACCATAGGGAAGCCTGCAATCCTCGCGAAACCGTGTGCTCGCTCCGCCTGCTGCTCTCTGGCCAGAGAGAATGAAATATATTCAGCTCTCTTGGAATACAGAGCCTCAGTTACTTCCCTTATGCAACAGTGGACGGCAAACTGAGAGATGTTGCAAATATCTCCAGCTCCAGCCTAGAAGGAGCACAATGCATAAAAGTTCATGGTCAGCGTGACCTTCACAGCCACTGGCAATGCGGTCCTCGCCCTGCTCTAAGGTTGCAGTTGTGGCTGCAGCAGGTGACAGATTTCAGTGAGAACGCCTTGGTAAAGCGCACACGTCTGACACACTGTTCCTCGCTGAGGTTCAGGTAGGAGTATTGCTCCCTGAACACATTGGGCAGATATGGCCTTCTGCTGAGAGCCCTTCTCCCCCTCCTCCTCCTCCTCCCTTTTCCAGCAGCATGTCCTGTTCTGTGTCACCTCTGTTCATTCTCCCTGTCATGCTGTAGGCCAAGTGGAATTCCTACTACTGCACCCATGTCTTGGAGCAAGTAGTCTGTGCAGAATCCGTGAAGTCAGGACAAAGTCCTTCAGCACCTGCCACACCACTCGCTGTAAACTTTAGCAACTTGAAATAACTGTACAAACCACCAAACACTTCTACAAACTCAGCAACAGTCAGTAGAAATCAACCAGCCACTAACCTGTAAGTTGTTGATGATTCCTTTAAATAGCGCCGGTGGGGGGTCCTTCCTGCTGCCAAATGTGTGTTCAGCTGTGCGAGATTGACGTCACGATCTGCCTACTCTACATACTTCCGGCGCACGCACGCACCCTTCGCCTGCGCTAACGACCTACCCAAAATGGCATCCGGCGCAGCCCGCACAGAAGTGTGCACGCAGCCGCAGACGCCATTTTGGAATCAAAACGGCATCTGTAGTGCCCAAAGAATGGGCGCAATGGAGCCAAATTTTGCAGCCATAGTATTTGATTAAATTAGCAGCGCAAGCCATTATAAAAATATAGTCTATGGAGATCACATGATTATGATCAAACTGTTTATAAATAAATCAATGTACAACCAAATTGTATTACTAAATAGATTAGTTATGTATGGCAAATTTAATATATTATAAATTTAATAGTATGGCAATTGAATAATACTTTTAATAGATTTATGCCCTAATGATGTCTATTATAAAAGGTAAATAGACTTTTTAAACAGTCTATTTCAAACAATTTTTTTATGTGATTATGAACCTATATGTTTTTTTTTTAGAAAAATGGATTGTGAAAGGCTCCCTTGTGCACTTCAACACAGAACCTGCTTTGAGTTCTCTAACTATGTTAGTACTTCTGACACCATTGAGACGCTTTTACACAAGGAATTCTGATTGCAGTGAGTCCAGTTGTATCCACAGTGAGTGTTGGCTCTGAATAATTCTATTCAACTACACTTTGGCTCTGACGTTGGAATTGTATCAGGTGGTATTAAATTGCAGTTTGACGTATGCTTTAACTATATCCAATTTACACCATTGACTTGGATTCAGAAAATAACTGCAGACTGGTCAAATTTACAGATGATACTAAAGTGTATCGGGGTCAGTTAAGTCTGATGAGTCAGCAAGGACTAGACTAAATCTGAACAGACAGTGACTTATGAAATTCAATATAACTATAAAGGTTGCTGTACGTTGTCAAGAGAAATTGGGTGGCATGCAACTATACACCATCCAGGACAAAGCAGTCCACTTCTACCACTGAGGAGAATAAGAACAACAATATCATCATCATCTCCAAGTCACACTACATCCTGACTTGGACAGATATCGCCATTCCTTTCGCTGGGCCAAGATCCTGGAATTCTTTACTTAACACCATCATGAGAGCAACATCAGCACAAGAACTGCAGTGGTTCAAGAAGGCCCACCACCACTTTCTCGGGTCAACTAGGGTTGGGCAATAAATGCAAATTTATTCAATGTAACACGCGTATTACACAGAATTACATAGAATTTTACAGCACAGAAAAGGCCATTTGCCCAACAGGTCTGTGACGGTGTTTATGTTCCACACCAGCCTCCTCTCACCTTAGTTTATCTCACCATATCAACATATCCTTCTATTCCTTTCTCCCTCATGTACTTATCTAACATCCCCTTAAATACATCTATACTAATCATCTCAACCACTCTATGTTGTAGTGAGTTCCACATTCTCACCACTCTCTGAGTAAAGTTTCTCCTGAATTCTTTATTGGATTTATTAGTGACTGTGTTATATTTATGGCCCCTAGTTTTGGAGACCCCACAAGTGGAAACATCTTCTCTATGTCTACCCTATCGACCCCTTCATAATTTTAATCTATAAGGTCACCTCTCAGTCTTCTCTTTTCTAAAGAAAAGAGCCCCAGCCTATTCAGACTTTCCTGATAGTTATACCCTTTGAGTTTTGGGATCATCCTTGTAAATCTTTTTTGCACTTTCTCCAGTGCTTCTATATTCTTTTTATAATATGGAGACCAGAACTGTGCACAGTGCTCTAAGTGTGATCTAGCTAAGGTTCTATAGAAGTTTAACATAACTGTTTTGCTTTTCAGTTCTATTCCTCTAGAAATGAACCCCAGTGCTTTGTTTGCACTTTTATGGCTTTATTAACCTGCAGTGCTAGTTTGAATGATTTTTGAATCTGTACCCCTAGATCCCTTTATGGCTCTACCCCATTTAGACTCTTATTTTCCAAGGTGTAGGTGGCCTCCTTATTCCTCCTACCAAAATACACCACCTCACACTTACCTTTATTAAAATTAATTTGCCACTTACACCCATTCTGCAAGTTTGTTAATGTTTTTATATTTTGCCGCAGTATTCTAGAACCACTTCAAATAAGAGCAATTCTGTGATATAAATGGGATATAAATGTTCACCTGAGATGTTAAGAGGCTTCATCTTTGCTTTGCTTATTTAAAATTCTTCAGATTCATATTGCAACAGATGGTAAGAGTGCACAAGGACACAAGGAGAACTATGGGCAATATCAAGTTCCTGCCCTGGTACAACTCCTTCGACTTCTTGTATTTGAAGTATTTGAAAAGACTCTCTTTGCCTCCTGATCTCTGTTTACATGTCGCTGATACTCTTCTTAGACCATGTTTTGTTGTGTGTGCTCAATCTGTTGACTATCCAATGGTGGATTCACTTTTTATACTGGATCCTCTCAGCAAGCAGCACCGCATTGAACTCCTTGGGTGTAATTTTAACTTTCGGCGACGGTGTAAAGTGGGCGATATTGGATTGGCTGCCCATTATACGCACCGCCCAATTATCCTTTTCATTGACTGAACTTTTGGAGAAACTTAGTAGTCAAAAGATCACTTGTGAACAGGGTCAAAATAACTTGCCATATACTGAGAATATCAGAACTGTCACATTTCAAGTGCCTAGTTTTCTTTAGTTAATTCAAGTTTTAATTATAATTGTACATGCTAATGGTTGACTACATTGCACTTGTACTGACCAGCAGCATGTGAGCTGTCAAGACCAAACTGTCAGCCTGATGACATTACTACCTTTCCAGACAATTCATATTTATTTTGGTAGGGAATCAAACTTCAATTCATGCTTGTGGACATTTCTAGAGGCTGGAATTGTCAGTCGGTGAAATGCAACATCTTGAAATTAAAGGACATTTTTGAGATAATAGAGAGGGTGCTGCTTTCTCTGGTGAAGCATTGAAGAATTTGGCCCACTCCCACTTTGGACCTTATTTGACAATATTCAGAAAAGCCTCTCTCCGATGGCTCATTGCGTAAATGCTTCATTAATGTTAAAGGACATAGACATGGAAGGCCCTAGGTTTGAGATAGCAGAGGGCTGAAAGGGTGAATGTGTAAATGCATGGGTGTCCAATGCCTTGTTATACCTACAGCAACAACAGTAAATATTGCTCCTCACATAGACAATGGGGTAGATTTTTGTCAAACACCGCCTGGTCAATAATCTGGTGGGTGAATTGCCCGCCCTTTATAGAACCCAACCAAATTCCATTCCATTGAGTTCCATGGAAAGAAAATCAGGCATGTTCTATAAAGGGTAAGCGTTCTGCTCCACCAGAATACTAACCAGGCGGTAAAGGTGAAAATCAACCTCAATGTGCTAGGGAGAGAGATGTGGACACCAAGCAGGATGTGAAGGGATTAAGGGGAAGAGAGCTAAAGCACATTTAATGATATATGTTATTTAGGAGGCTTTTGAAAACTTCCAATGGTGTAGTGTACGGAGCAGGAAACAAGCAAGGGTTGAGGGTTAGAGGAACAGAGAGTGTGGCCTGGGGCATGGGACTGCAGAAGATTTCTCAGATGGAACACGAGAAAGCTTGGAAGAAAGAGAAATGGCCACAGTCCATGTATGACAGCTACAATCATACTTCAGATAATAGCCCCTCTCCCCATATATTGAGTAAAGTCAGGCCATGGAAGAATTTGAACATGAGCACAAGGATTGAGCAAAATTGATTTATTGGAGTATAGGGAGCCAGTGGAGTTGGCAAGGATGGGAGTGATTGGTATGTGGGACCTTGTGGCTTCCACCACAGAGTTCTGGGCTAACTGAAGTTTGTGAATGGCAGAGATGAGGAGACCAGCAAGAAAGCATTTGATGAAGGCGTGGAACACAGGTCATGATCCGGAGAGCAAAGAATCATAGAATTTTATAACCCAGAAATGGGTCATTCTGCCATCAAGTCTGTGCCAGATTTTTCTCTACGTGACCAATCTACTCTAATCCTACTCTCCTTTTTGCTCCCCACACTCTTTAATATTCTTTTACAAGCAACTATCTAATTCTCTTTTATGGACTTTCCTTCAACAATGATTTGTGGCAGAGAATTCCCTACTCTAGTCATTCTAAAGGGATATTTTTAAACCTCTCTTTTAATTCTTTTTGTGCTGTCTCCATCTCGCTGATCAGTGGAAATAATTCAGTATTATTTACCATATCATAACCCTTCATAATCTTGAAGACCTCTACCAGGTCACCCCCTCAACCTTCTCAGTTCTTGTGAGAAAAGCCTTAACTTCTCAAGACTTCCTTTATGATTATATCCCCCTCATCCCTGGTAACACCCTAGTGACTCTATGCTGCACCTTTTTGGCTGGCTGCCCGATAGTTCAAATCTACGCCATTATCTTCTAACATTCATATGCCTAGTTGATAACTTTCAATCCTCTTAAAGCACAGCTATGTCCTAGTGTTACATGACAATTACATTACAATTGAGGGCTTTAGCAACTCAAACAATGAACACAGTCTTCCTTGCATAACCTTTATTTTACATTTTTGAAAGTTATGTGCTATTTATTCTGTATTTGTTGAGTGATGTATTATGGATGGCATTTATATTTTGTCATGGTTTATTTCCAGTAATATCAATTATTCATATGCCTAGTCCATAGTAAATCATAGGATTAATTAAATATACCTACCCACTTTCCTCTTAAGCCTGTCATTACTTACCTAATCATAATGCAGTTAACTCTAACCTTACCTGCTACTGAAGTCAATATTTAGCGCATTCCAGAAATCTAACAAGCCTTGTGTGCACCCATCTAAAGGAATATTACCCTGGAGTACTTTTTACTTCCTATCCTGAAGGTGCTGACTCCTACTGGATATAATTCCACACTGCTAGCAGTTCTCCAGCACCTGGCTCGAGTTTTCATTCTCCACGTGTGAATCAAGTTGTCATTCTTCATGTCTGAGCCTAGATAATAAGCGCTATCAAACCACAAGGAGGGATAAGCAACACAACCAAGACCCCCCTTCTGATCCTGTGCTCACTTGACTTTACAGCAAGGGCCAGTGAGCAACAACTGGGAGCAGGAATCCTGGCTAATTTTTCGCCACCATAACTCAGGTACTGCGGGATATTATACGATGATGGACAAGTTCCAGATTAGTGATGCAAGCTTTGTACAGGAGCAAGATGGAATTGGAGCATTGAGAAAATAGAAGTGGACCTCCTTCCTATTGTCGACTTAGTCTAAGCACCTTCACCACTGCATCAGAGAATCTGGCGGCCTTGGTTGATGAGCTGCCTATAGGGAGCACGATTAGAGCTGCGAGCACAATTAGAGGTGGAAGCTCGATTAGAGCTGCGAGCACAATTAGAGGTGGAAGCTCGACGATTGCTTTTAGATTAGACCCGGCCATGAAAATGGGCCCTTGCCCACTCCATTGGGTGGGCAGAGTGAATGCCCAACCCACCGCCCGCCCAATTTACACTACATATGAAAATCGCCTTCCATCTGTCTTTATCGGCACCTTACCTTCTGATATTCTGTTACATCTTAAATGCAATATAATATACACAAGGTTTTTTTTTAGGGATGAGTACTTCAACACCTCCCCTAACTTTAGGTGAAGCTTTGTCCATCTATCTCCAGAAGATTTCATCCACCACCTACCAACTTTCGTTGGCAGGAAACAAAGTTACAATTATGAGGAGGGAGAACACAAACATATATTTTAATCATTTTGTCCTGAAATTGCTTGCTCCTTGATGTTTTGAGACTCTAAACTTTATTTTTTAAAATCAGTGCTAACATTTGTCTTCCTCCTCGCTATGTTGCCTACATGACCATGGTCGCACTTCAAAAATATTTTGTTGTATGTGAAGGGCTTTGACATATTTCTTAAGATGTGAAAAGGAGCTATATAAATGTCAAAAAGATGCGATTGAATGACAAACATGTACAGTACTTAGTATTTTGTACATAAAGGATATAAATTAAAATAGGGCATTAATGAACTATGTTAAAACAAAAATGTAGATTAATATGTAACCAATTTAAAATTATCCCATATTAATGATAGCCTTTTTATAAAGTATTGCAAAAATTTGTTCAACATAGTTATGAAAGATGCATGTCTCTTCATTTGAAAGAAAAGATAAAGAAAAAGATAGAGATTCACAATATGCTAGTTATGTTGTAGAAGAATTATTACACAGTATGATTATAGAACTAGGCACACCTCATTTCAGCAGTGTCATATGACCAGCTTTTAAATAAACAGACTTCAGCCAACTCTTAGCTGCATATAATTGCACATGAACAGCGCACAGTGCATAAGGAAAGATGTCTGCATCTAAATAAAAGGGATATGAATACATTTTGATCTTACAGTGAAATTCCACCTCCCCCTTTCCTTTTCTTTTCTTTCTCCCCCACCCCTACCTTTCCCCCTCCCTTCTTCTGCCTTGGTCCAATTGTGCTCTCCGCCCTCTGATCCTCCTTGATCTAAAGACAGCACTTGATCTTGACTACCTGTGTGAAGTGCCACTGGAGACTGACTCGTGTCTGTATATTTCTGGCTTGACTTCCAATACTGTACGACTGAAATAAATCCACATCACAGACTCCCAAATGCTAAATAGTTATCAGATTAGGACTCTTTAACAGTCCTTGGTTATTTTTGTAATGTTATTTTACTTTTTTTGGTATGAAGCTTTTAAACAACATTTGCCTGTTTTTACATAGATTTCAGTTACATGGAGTTTTTAGGGGATAAGTAATCCCATACAGTTTGAGAGGATTTCAATTAAATTTGAAGTTGAAATTCCCCAATGAAGACACTTCTGCAGGAAACTCCACTTAGCAGACAAATTAATCCACGTGCAGATTGTTTCCTCCCCATTGATTTCTAGAACTGCAATGAAATCTCTTGCTGGCCACCACCTGGGCGGAATGAGTAGGTGGATTTAAAACGACTTCAATAATTAAGATACGCTTCAAAGAAGGAAGGGATAGACAGTAGTTACGTGTGACTTAAACAATTCAGATATAGCTCACAAACAGCTTGATCTGCCAGCTGGGGCTGATTAATTGAGCTAATACCTAATTGCTTCTTAAAACAACATGTTAAACAGGTGCTGTTCCCGATCTGGTGTTTATCAATGGACCAGAAATGAATTTCAGACTTTCTTTGTGGGGTCAGCAGGGGAAGGGGTGCAAAGCAGAGGTCAAATGCTTCATGTGCAATCCTTCAAATCTATCATGTAAGAATCCTTATGCCTAGCAGAGAGAGGAGGCTTTCATCTCATTACTGTGGATTAGAATTGTATCCAGGTCTGAGGAGTGTGCTAAATCCACTATCCCACTCTATTTCTGCCCATGTTGTACTTGAGCTTAATACACAGGTGTGCCAAAAATGATGACTTGCCTGCTGTTTTTATTTCCTTTTTCCTGAAGATAATCTGTCGTATCTGTTAGCCACTTGGTACTGATTGTAATGACCAAAAATTACAATGCTAGGAAGTTTGGGCAGAAATCTGCAATGTCACTGTACTGGGAGATACCAATCTGCACAAAGGGATAGAAGTGTAAGCCTGGGATGAATAGACTGGTTATGTTTAACATAAATTGTCATATTGGAAAAATATTAGAAAGAAAAAAAGAAAGACTTGCATATATACAGCGCCTTTCATGACCTCAAGACGTCCCAAAGTGCTTTACAGCCAATGAAGTACTTTTGAAGTGTAATCTCTGTTGTAATGTAGGAAACGCGGCAGCCAATTTGCGCACAGCAAGCTTCCACAAACAGCAACGTGATAATGACCAGATAATCTTCTGACTCAGAGGCAAGAGTGCTACCCACTGAGCCACGGTAGACACCATCAGAAGGGATTGAATTCAGATATTTCCCTCATTTATGATAAATGCCTGTTAGCATGGATTTAGGGAAGGTTAACAGTTGTTATTTCTTACATGGTGAGTTCTAAGTTTTGTTTGCATTGTCTGGAACAAGGTACAGAACCAAGCTTAGATGCTTCCCCAAAATGGTAGGAAAAAAGCTGATGGTTCGTCTCAAGCTGTTTTCAGCAGCAATTTACAGAATATCATGCAGAGGCCTGAAAACAGATTTACTAGCTGTATTCAATTGTGATTGGTGAGTCGAGGCAACAATGCAAAGATTGGAGTCATGGGGGAGTAAAACCTTTAAAATTTGGGGCAAAATACACGTAGGGAAGTTCAATTATTTTTGGTGAAATTACAGTGACTAATGGCAGTTAAGTTTGACAAGCTTTGCAATAGAATCATTAACTGGGAAGGAGGCAGTGAGAGCTATAGGTGACATTTACAGGGATAGATTAAGTACTTGTAATTGATGAAGCAGAAAAGAGGCTCTGAGATAAGCTCCTAACCTGAGGAGAGGATTTCTCTGAGGACTGCTGCTATGTGCTAGAGAGCTGTGGCTGCAGGGAGCCCAGTCAAAGCAAGGTTAAAAACTGCTTAATTGCTTAACTTGTCTGCATACTGAAGTATTTTGTGACCAGAAGTAACTTAACCATTCATTAAAAAAAAATCTTCACTGTGTTCATCATGACTCTTGTTTTCAAAGTTTTAAGGCAAGAGTTCAGGGAATTTCTTGAGATTCAGTGGTGCCAGTAATTGAGCTTTTGCTTTTCTCTCCTGGCTTTGCTTGAATGGCTAACTATTGGACATCACAGATGGCTGTTTATAGAGCTACAGTGACAGGGAAATGGTCAGCTGCCCATCTTCCTGGCAAGGGAATAGTGCATTGCATACAGGGTCTGTTAGGGGAATAGAGAGTTAATGTAGTGTTAAGTAGCTTCCATTGTTTAACAGGAGCGGGCCCTGCAAATAAAGGGCTGGTAGTTGCTCGAGGAGGCTGGAGATGGAAGGGGGAGGCTACGTTCCAGAGCAAGGCTTGTTTGATAATGATGGATCCTTCACTATCCACCCTAGGTAATCTGTCATGCAGACACAGAGTTGCAGGCCCTTGTCAGCTGCTTGTTGTACCCTATGTTGTTCGAGTTCCCGCTCCTGACAGTTTCCTCTTTCTGTCTCACCAGGTACGGCAGAAGAAACAGCAGTGGGGTCCTCCAATGACAAGTCAACAAGTGGTTTATCTAGCACCCTGTCATTGCATAGAAGCACCATGACAGGCATCCACACCAGAAGATTGAGATAGTGATATTGAGGGCAACACAATGAATGATACACAAGTGAGCAGGAGGAGGGGAGTAGGAAGCCCCTCAATTGAAGGGTGAGGTTGCATCCATCCCCAGCTGCTAAGATCCTGATCTCTGGAGCCCAGCTTTTAAAAGCAGGGTGCATTCTGAGCACGTGAGATTGTTGGAGTAATTGAAGCAAATGTCCAGCTGCTTCTGACACGGTGTACTGTGAAAAGGATTCCATAATTTGCATGTGTGGGAGGTTAATGCAAAGTATTGAAAGATTACAATCAGCCTTGAGGTGAGTGGCACCACCAACTGCATCACTGCCAATCATGCCGCAGGCCTCCATAAGCCACCTGTTTTGCCCAATTTTGCCTCAGTCGTGAGTGTGCATACTGTTGTGATACAGGCCTTGTGCTGTCATGTCATTTCCTCCTTGGAAAGGTTATCTGACCAGCTTGGCTGAATGGAGTTTGGTATTGATAGAGTGCTTCAGCAATGTCATTGCTACGACAGGGTCAGCTCACTCAAAGGATCAGAGCGACAGTGACGTAGAGGCTTCCAGTGGGAACTGGCTGGAAGTGACAAAGGAGTCATGTTGCTGTTCCTCCGGATGGCAACACTTCCCTGCATTCCACCACTTCCCTCATAGGACTTTATGGGAGCCAGAAGAAGGCAGGGCCAGGCTGCTCCTGCACCAGTAGAAGTGCAGCACCCTGAAGCAGATCTTTCAGGGGCACATAATGACCAAGATGAAGAGGCTCCTCTATTCCAGATGTCTCTCCAGGACATGTAGCTGGCAGCCATCATCCAACTCCTGCAACAGGACTTTCAGAAAGAAGCACAAAAATAGGTAGGTGAGCGCAGCATTTAACAACTGTTAAATCCTCCAAAATATAAACAGAACATGCTGGAAATACTCAGCAGGTCAGATAGCATCCGTGGAGAGAGAAACAGAGTTAACATTTCAGGTCGATGACCTTTCGTCAGAACTGGAAAAAGTTAGAGATATAACAGGTTTTAAGCAGGTGCAGAGGCAGGGAAAGGGGGGCAGGGGGGAGGAAAGAACAAAAGCGAAGGTCTGTGATAGGGTGGAAGGCAGGAGTGATTAAATGACAAAAGGTATGATTGTACAAGGCAAAAGGAGATGGTAATGGGACAAGTAAAGAAACAAAAGATGGCTCTAGAGGCGGTGTAAATGGCAATAGCAGAATCATTACCAACAGCTGCTGTCTGAAAAAGTGGGGGCAGAGGTTATGATCTGAAATTGTTGAACTCAATGTTGAGTCCAGAAGGCTGTAAAGTGCCTAATCGAAAGATGAGGTGCTGTCCCTCGAGTTTATGTTGAGCTTCATTGGAACAGTGTAGGAGACTGGGGACAGAGAGGTCAGAGTGGGAGTGGTGCGGAGAATTAAAGCGACAGGGGACTGGAAGCTCGGGGGGTCACGCTTACGGACTGAATGGAGGTGTTCCGCAAAGCGGTCACCCAATCTGCATTTGGTCTCCCCAGTGTAAAGGAGACTGCATCATGAGCAGTGAATACAATATACTAAATTGAAAGAAGTGCAAGTAAATTGTTGTTTCACCTGGAAGGAGTGTTTGAGGCCCTGGATGGTGGGAAGGGAGGAGGTAAAAGGGCAGGTGTTGCATCTACCTTGAGTCATCCATGATATCATCGGACCCGCTCCAGTTAATTGGTCGGGAAACCTGGAAGTCTGATTCAATTGCAGTGGCTTCATTAAAAAGCCACTGCAAGACGTACTGCTTCAACATCCGGGTTCCTGATGTGATCCTCAAACCCGCCCCCCCCCCACCCCCCGCACCCATCCCGACTGCAAGGTAAAAATTCAGCCCATTAACTCTGTTTCTCCACAGATGCTGCCTGACCTGCTGAGTATTTCCAGCATTATCTGTTTTTGTTTCAGATTTCCAGCATCCGCAGTATTTTGCTTTTGTGTTAAATTCTCCAGATGGATTCCTCTTTCTAAGGCAATGTTATGCAGGCTGTAGCACACTATTGCAATCCTGGAAACTTTGGCAGTTGGTACTGCAGGACATCCCCTGAGCTGTCTCGAAATGTTGCTCGAGAATGTTCTTAATAATTACTCTGATGGAGGCATGGGCATTGTCAAATCTCCTTTTAGTTGGTGCACTAGGATGCTGCAAGTGTGTCATCAGCCAGAGCAGCAATGGGTAGCCCTGATCCTCAAGGAGTCAGCCCTTAATTCATCGGCAATCTTCAAACAGGCTGGAATAACAGCACGGTGGCATAGTGGTTAGCACTGTTGCCTCACAGCACCAGGGACCTGGGTTCGAAACCGGCCTCGGGTGACTGTCTGTGTGGAGTTTGCACATTCTCCCCGTGTCTGCGTGGGTTTCCTCCGGGTGCTCCGGTTTCCTCCCACAGTCCAAAGATGTGCGGGTTAGGTTGATTTGGCTGTAATAAATTGACCCTTAGTGTTAGGGGGATTAAATACGTGGGGTTACGGGGATAGGGTGGGATATGTGTCGGTGCAGGCTCGATGGGCCGAAATGGCCTCTATCTGCACTGTGGGGATTCTGTGAATGTCGGCATGCTTATCGCCTGGGTATTTGGCATTCATTGCATGATGCAACAATGGTCGTAGACCAGCCGCCCATTGATTGGGTAAAAACACTTTTGATTCTTATGGAGGACATTTTTGCTAGGTGGGTGCATGAAAACATACATGGATTTTACCACCCTAAACATTTTAGGAGATCCAGACTCACAGAGAAAGCTCACTGCTTGGCTCGTATCTTTCTAGGCTCCACGGGGAACATGATATATTTCTGAGCTTGTGTGTTCAAGGCATCAGTGACTTGCTGTATACAACTATGCACAGCGGACTGACTAATGTTTGAAATATCTCCAGTGTCACCCTTAAACAGGAAGATCCCCAAGGCAAAGGAGTTCAATGCAGTGGTAACTTTGACAACTTGCTCTGGAGTGTGTGCCAGAGTTTCCTTCCAACAAGTTACAAAGCTCTCGTACCATCTCACTCATGAACCATAGCCAGCAAAGGCACTGCTGCTCTGACAGGCTTAGAAAAGTCCTTTGTGGCTGGTTGAGGTGGCCAATAGAGGAACAGCAGGTAAGTGCCCTTCTCCTGTGATGATGCCTGACCTGCCTGGCATCCAAAATGATCTGCTGCTTTTCCTCCTCATTGGCCAAATATAAAAGAGTGCCAAAGGGAATTCCTGTTGTCAGAAGACCGATGTTGCCGAAGTCAGACCAAGACATTAGGTACTGGTGCAAAAAACTTCATGAACCTTGTTTCTGAAATATTTTCCAAGTTGTAGCCTTTCTCTTCAAATGGGTCCCTTACAAAAGCCAGCCTCCAAAACAATAGCACCAACTTTATATAGGTGTGGCCTGCCTCTGGGCTGTGACCAGCGTTAACAAAAGAAGGCTGGCTGATGATATAATTTGACTCCTATTTTAATATAATTTAAACAAGAAAATCTGTTTTAGGCAAAGCAAATTGCACCGCCAGGGTAGTGTGACTGGGAGTTATCAGGTAGTGCAATCAGGGCAAAGACCTGCTGTAATAGGTCATTATCCCTCTGACTTGCACGTAGAAAATTGGTGCGTATTTTCAGTATTCCCCAGAGGAATGTAGGTCCGAAGATGTCTTCTATTTTCCTCACTTTGATGAACAGAGTCATCCAAAATGTACTATTTTTAAGACTTTCTCCTTCCCTGCATTCCCTCAAAGGTTACAGATATAGTACAGTTAAGTGTCTTATTTGATGTGATCTATGACATGTATTGCCTTCTCAGCGAGAAATAGTGATATTTAAGTGCAACTTCTGTCCATATTCTGGTACTGAGCCTGGTAAGCAGCTGCTTGTAATTTACAGCATGTTCCTTGGCATTTTGCCATCCCCTATATACTCTTAATCAGGAAGCATCTGCTTTCCATTTTAATTTTAAAAAAGACAAAGATCAACTCTTGATAGCTGGTGAAACACCTTTTTTTTCGAATTCAGTCATATATTCCATAAACTTTAATTACATTTTAATACTATCAGTCAGTGAATATTCAGACAGTAAATAAGCTCTTATTTTCAAGATATCTATGTGACTGGTACTTTGCAGTGACCTTGTTTGTGGAGTTCAGCTAAGGACTGAAATATTATGACAGAGCACCACAAGCAATAGGATTCATTCAACCAAATGCGTGCAAGGTGTAGTCAGGCTTTATTCAATTTCCGTAAAATCCAATTTTTGGGTAGAGTTCTTTTTTTTGTATTTCTTCCGAACAGAAAATCCAAGTAATAAGTGAATTTGTCGGCTCCCCACTGAACTGCACAGTGTGATACTAAGCTGCACAGTCCAGGAAGGTCCAGGTTTAATTCCTTGTTTAGCTGATTCTCAGCTGGGTTTACAGTGAGGATATTACAATTGGCCCTTGCCTCAGCCTCTCCTGGCATCAGCCATGTTTTCCATTCCGGATTGCTATCCACTGAGCCCTGTTGGAATGTAAACACGTGGACATTGAGCCAACTACATGAAGCACCACCTTGGGAAAAGGGAGAAAAGTAAGGAGGGGGCAGCAAAATCATTTTTTTTCTCGTACTTGTGTGTTATCCATAAATATTGCTGTATTTTTGACACCCGAATTAATTTATTTCTTCCCAAAATGTATTGCCCAGTATTTACCTGCGGTCAAGGGTGTCAAATTATCTCCGTTTGTTTTGCTGCTGCGGGTTGAAAAGTTCTGTGCAGCATTCAGCTGCAGCAGATAAGGCAACAGCGCAGCACAGAAGCACAGCTGGAAGATCCAGATGTCCACCAGTTGACTTAAGTAGGCTTAAAATGCGAAAACTCACTAACCACGTGACTGTAAAACAGAATCGAGTAGAAGAACTGGAACACTTAGCAGGCATTGCCTTCAATGCATAGCTTTTGAGGGATCTTAATTTCCCATCAACTGTAACAAAGTAAGCCAATGCGATTTGCATTTTGTGTTGATTAATTTGTCCATTGACACAGGTCTGTCTCACTTTGTATTATTAAAAGCTGAGCTTTTCTTTTTCTCTTCAGTCCGCTCCTCTTTGAAGGCAGTGACTCATTGCTGGTATATAGCTACACAGGCACATGTAGCTCTTTGGCAGCTCACCCAAGTGCCCATTCTTCATGTAAACCTTCCTTAGAAGTTAATAGGGGAGGTCATTTAGAGGTAGGCTGCTGTTTAATCTTCTTGGGGAATATAAAAAGTTTTGAAAGAAAGAACTTGCATTTATGTCCTGCCTTTTATGACCTCAGCATGCCCCAATGCAGTTTACTGCCAATGAAGTACTTTTGAAATGTAGTCACTATTGTAATGTAAGAAACGCAACAGCCAATTTGCGCACAGCAAGTTCCGACCAACAGCAATGAGATAGTGACCAAATAATCTGTTTTAATGGTTGAGGGATAAATACTGGCCAGGACGCCGGGGAGAACTCCCCTGCTCTTCTTCGAATAGTGATATGGGTTCTTTTACGTCCACCTGAGAGAGCAGACCAGACGGGGCATCGATTTAATGTCTCATCTAAAAGACAGCAGAACAAAAAGTGCAGCACTCCCTCAGTACTGCACTGAAGTGTCAGCTTGGATTATAGGCTCAAATCTCTCAAGTGGGACTTGAACCCACAACCCTACTGACTCAGAGGCGAGAGTGCTTCCAACTCAGCCACAGCTGACATTTAATATTAGAACTGAAGTTCATAGCCTGTTGGCATTTTCCGTGTGAATTTAGTTGATTTAACTCCAGGAGTGGGGTTACTTGTATCAAAACAAGCATAGTGCAAAATGACATCTAAAAGTATTGAAAAAGAAGCCACCGTGATGTAGATATGTGGGCAGAATGCAGTCTGATGTAGGCAGACGGAGATAAGTGCAACAATTGTCTTGATTGCTCACTGACAATTTCAAACAGGCTGAGTTCTCAAATAATATTCCTTCGATGTAATCCTTCTTTTAGCGGGGGAGGCGAGAAATAGTTACTTGGATCTGAAAATAAGAACTGAATCAGAAAAAAACAGCATACTTAGGACTAGCATCAGTCAGTGTGGCATACAGGCTGTATTCTCCACATTTTTTGTGCTTTTGCCTTTCTTTGCATTTACACCTATGTCTCTGTAAGCAGCACAGACAGCATTTGTTAAGTTGACAGTCGTTACATTATTTTAAGCTATTTCATTACACTTTTCTAAAAAAAGATCCTAATTTCAGCTGATAAATATGAAAAATCTCCAATTATAGTTTGAAATTGATTTATTTAATACACTGATCTCAAGAGATTATTCTGGTGGTTTTTCTTGTGTACAAAAATTAATTTAGGTGCTGCCAGAACTGAGTAAGGGCAAATAATCAGGGTATGTCAGTGATATCAAACTCTACGACAATGTTAAGCAATTAAAGTTATAATTTTAATATAGCAAAGTTGTTACAAATGGGAAATTGTGTACTGTCCTCTCAGCATCAAAATAAGGTATCTCTACAATTCCTACCAACCTTTTCATAGATAAAATTTAATTTAAAAAAAGATCTTAGCATCTTTGTAAGAGTTGGACAACAGAAAGCCTCAGGTTCAATTCCTGGTCTACTGAGTTAGTTGATCTCAGCTGGAATAGCAATTGGCCTTCGTGCCTCTTGACGAAGGAAGGAGAAAACAGCCTTTGGTTCCTGCTCCTGATCACTATCCAGTGATCCCTGCTGGAACATGGGCATGTGTGGATGTTGTGTAAGACCAGGGTCGGGCTTGGTTATGATGCCTCCCCTACTCCTTGCTCAATAGCCTGCTAGCTCCCACAGGAAGCAAGGCCATTTGCCTGAGGTACTGCAGGGCTGCCTGTGGAACCACACTCCAGCATGGGGTACCTTCAGGAGAGGAGGAAAGAAATTTGGAAGTAACAAAAAAATGTTCAACCGCTCCATTGCGTTCTGTGAATACACTTGCTTTATTTGCAACAGATCACAAACTAACTCGAATGCTGAATACATTGATTAACATTGCTTTTGGTCCCTATAGGGAACTTGACTAAAATCAATTGAAACTGGAAATCAATGCAGCGATGAATGTAATGCATACACAAAGAACTATAAATCAGTGTATAGACTATTTTATTAATGGTTCGCACAGCATTCTGCCTTGCCTGGCGAAACGTACAAAAAAGTGTAATTCTTGCTCCAATAATTCATTTATAATAAGAAATGCTGAATAGCCCCGCTCTTCAATTAATAGGGAAAGGCAATGCCCACCGTGTTACTGAGCCATACAGATCAGTAAAGTCTTTGTGGATTTAACTCATCTCAACTAGGTAAGTGGTGAATGGCCTCAGTGCTCTTTGAGCTAGAGAGGGAAAAATTGGCCAGGTTCTGGCTCCTTTTTGCTAACCAGCGACCACTGGAGTATGTGTACGTATGTGTGTCTATGTATATAGAGGACAGAATTTTCACCTCGTCATGATCCTTAACAGGAGTGAGCTCTTGAAATCAAGGGCTGTTGAATAGTCTGCTGACATTCAGTCTTAGGTCGGAAGAGTGTCTGCTTGGGCAAGGTACTGGAGGACTGCTGACACCCAGCATGAGTCACCACCTTCAGGAGCAGAAAGAAGAAGATTATGGGGTGGAGGAAGGAAAATAGTTGCTGAAGCTCCGAGTCGTTCGACCTTGATTGTCAGGAGTGCACCATTCACACGTAATCATGTGGAATTTGATTTTTTTAAACAAAATTTTATGGGTTGAGGAGAGAAAGAAAATCTCTCTATCTAATTAAGTATGAACACAACCAATTATAATCAAATCATAGCTTGTCAGACATACTTCCATACACAGAAATACATTTTTATTTTTAGCTTGGGCAGTATTTCATAGCTATGATATTAAGACCAACAACATTATAAATCAGCTGTCTGATCTTCTCTTTTGTTGCGATATGATTCCTCTGGCACCATCAGCTCTCGGATACCTGTCCCAAGTGGTCTGAATAGCGAATGGCGGCAGAATATTCTTTCCCACCCAATGTCCACATTTCTGCACTTTCTGCAGAGGTTACTAGATGGAGTGAGGAGGCCAACTGCAGAACTCTGACTACTATCGGCAATTCTGTTGAAAATCAGGGAAACTGTAAAACAAAGATGATGTCTACAAATCGGAATTTGCTGCCATTTCGCTTACTTCCCACTTGGTTTTTATTTACAGAAATAGCCACTCAAAAAGGCCTCTTAAAATGACACTGGTGTGTAAATGAATTAGATAACTAATGATCCTAAGAGTAGGACGGATGGTGGTCAGTGCCACAGGCATTCTACCACAGCACTAGGGTGGAAGGAAGCACAGCCCTGCTTCTGTTGCTTCATTCTGCAGATGTAAAAGCTAAGCTATGCCTAGGGCACTGTTGCCAAAGTAACCTTTGATAGATGCTGTGTAAAAGAGGACAACTGTGATCTATTTGTTCTTACTCCAGGCATGGTCTTTGATCAGATTAATAGCCATTTAGAAGAATGTATGAAAGCTGAAAGACATTTTAGGGCCCATTACATTGTGTCACATGGCTGTATCCTGAGACACCTTCCTTCTAATGTGCTGCAGATCTCAGAATGCTCATTCAGAGCATCTTTTTTACCCTGCTGTTGAAACAGTGTTGGGGCTGGCTATTACCATATTACAAAATGCATCATGTCCTTCACGTGCAATTTTAATTTTTTCCGCTTGTCGTTTCTTGTTCCTGCTGCAGGCATAATTTTATAGTTAGATACTTTGTACATTATTTGAGGTGTTTAATATATTTGAGAGGATATGATGGCTATCTACTGATGTAAAGTTCTGTAAGTGGTGTGTGTGTGTTTTTTTAAAAACCTATTTTTCGAAGTACTGGGGGGGAATTTTAACCTAAAAAACGGGTGGGTTAGGAGCGTGGGGTTAGTTAAATTGTTAAAAATGGGTTTTAACAGAGGCAGGAAGGGGGCGGGATGGGGGCAGGCGACTAACCCGCTCCCAGGGGACGGGGTGTCAATTTAAATATTATATCGAGGCCGGAAGCCCCTTTTTTAACCTCCACTGCATGTGGACGGGTTTTACACAATTCATGAAACCTGACAGTTACAGCAAGGCAGGGACTGCTGCATTCAGGAGGTAAGTGCCTTTATACCTAGCTCCTGGATCCAGGGTCCTTACCTAACACATCCCCCGCGATCTGAGAACCCGCCCACCCCAGAGCAGGCCTCCGATATTCCCTGCCAGGCCGCCAAACAACCCCCCGCCAACTGGCCTCCGATGCCTTCTCCCCCGCTCCTCCAGCCTTCCCCGTGTTCCTCCTGGCTCGTGATCGTCTGAAGATCCCCCCCCAACTCCGTGCTCCTCCCGGCCCGCGATCGTCTGAAGATCCCCCAACCGTGTTCCTCCCGGCCCGCGATCGTCTGAAGATCCCCCAACTCCGTGCTCCTCCCGGCCTGCGATCGTCTGAAGATCCCCCAACCGTGCTCCTCCCGGCCCGCGATCGTCTGAGGATCCCCCCCCAACTGTGCTCCTCCCGGCCCGCGATCGTCTAAAGATCCCCCAACTCCGTGCTCCTCCCAGCCCGCGATCGTCTGAAGATCCACCCCAACTCCGTGCTCCTCCCGGCCTGCGATCGTCTGAAGATCCCCCCCCAAACTCTGCTCCTCCCGGCCCGCGATCGTCTGAAGATCCCCCCAACTCCGTGCTCCTCCCGGCCCGCGATTGTCTGAAGATCCCCCCCCAACTGTGCTCCTCCCGGCCCGCGATCGTCTGAAGATCCACCCCAACTCCGTGCTCCTCCCGGCCCGCGATCGTCTGAAGATCCACCCCAACTCCGTGCTCCTCCCGGCCCGCAATCGTCTGAAGATCCCCCCAACTGTGCTCCTCCCGGCCCGCAATCGTCTGAAGATCCCCCCCAACTGTGCTCCTCCCGGCCCGCGATCATCTAAAAATCTCCCCCAGTGCTGCTGCAGCCACTTCCTGGCCCGCGATCATCCTCGGGCACCCCCCGTGCTTCTCTGGCTGGCCCCAGGCCCGCGATCGTCCTCGGACCCCCCCTGTGCTTCTCCGGCCAGAACCCAGGCCCCACGCGATCCCTCACTTTCTCCTTCTGTGCGGCCTAGTGCCGCAGGCCTACCCGCCCGCAGCCAGCCAGCCTCTCAATCTGACTGGCTGTGGGCGGGAAACCGAGGCCTCGCATGCAAATCGGCCTCCCGGGTTTCCCGACCCCCTCGGAGCCCCCCCGTCCCCAACCCACACTCCTCCTTATAATCCAGCCCCTATCAAAACATCACAAACTTGGTAAAATTACCAATATGTGCCCTTTGTTTGTAACTGGGTAGTTTCAAACAGTCTCACATGACATTGCATTTACTTTACATTGCACACTCTGCAAACCTCATGCACAGAGAATGCAGAGTGGAAGTAGATGGACAACAGCCATATTTTCAATGTAGGAGCGTGAGTAAAACAGTGCAGTTAATAAAGATCAGCTTTTAAAAGGACTCCAGACTGTTCAATACTATTAACATTATGGAGAATGTACAATCACAAAGTTGAAGAAATTCAACCTGAGTTTTAATAAATAAATAGGAAGCTAATTTATTTATTTTTTATCAAAAATGAAATGTTTATCAAAATCTTGGTTTTTGCCCAGCCCCATTTCAGCTTCAATTGCATCACTGGTGAGTGGTGAATACGGATATTTATAAACCTTCCTTTAACGCCCTCCGGGGTATTTAGAGTACTCATTGCACTCCCTAGAAATGATCATCTTGAATTGTCACTGTATTTCACTTTTCTCTCTTGTGGGTAATGCTGGCAGTATTGCAGAATTAAGTGATTTTTCAATTTGCAGCCAAGTGATGGTGCTCTTAAGCACCATCACTCTCAGGCCAGGTACGGACACTATACAGAACTATTAGCTTCGGGTACCACTGTACTGCTGTACTAAAAGGAAGTAATTTGAATAAAGAAGCTCTAGTATTGGATCTTGGATGCTAAACCTTTGCAATGAAGTCATACCTCAGGTGAGCTACACTGAAAGCATAGCCCTCAGTATATGTGAAGAAATTAACAGTCATAAGAGAAGTGATATTATTTTGTCACTCGACTGAATTTTTTATCAAATATGTTTTAGATTGTAGTGCCGAAGGTTGACAATTTTTTTGTATGCTTGGTTAAGTTCTAGTATGGTTAACTGTTACAATACTTCAGGGACGTGCGATGAGACAAGTTGTTGACAGTTTTACGAGCTTCCATTATACATTGAACAATGCCAGACAGCTAGATGGCTGCACATTGTAGTCCTGGCGGGGCAGATGATGAGGGTGGAGGGGAGGGTATCGGGTCCATCTCGCATTGGCATACGGTGGAGCTTTGACATTATGGATGGTCAAGATACATTTGAGAAACAGTGTGAAAAGGATTCCTTTTGGAGTCTGTCTGCTCCATAGACCTAATTGTCAATTTTAAACCTGCCCGCCCAGTGGAAACTGGGTGGGCGGGCAGTTAAAATTGCCTGTGGGACTTACTTGCCAAGGTTCCGCTCTCTTCCTGCAGGATCCGATTTGAACCTGATCTTCTGAGTAGCAGGATGTCATCGGGGTCTGACTACTATTTTAACCAGAGGCCTGTGCGGGGAAGCCGCTGTGGTTTTCCCTTCTGGCCAACCTAGCGGGAAAAGGAGTTGGGCCAGAAGAAGTTGAAAAATGTAAGTTTAAAAAAAATATTTGTTTTGACTTTCCGGTGGATCCAGGCAAGAGCGCTCCTCCAGGCCCCATAAGAAAAGTATAGGCCTTCCCTGCTCCAGGCTCCCTCCCTGATTGCGAGGCCCTACCGGACCTCTTTCCCGCGACTTGCCAGAGACTGTTCCTTCGGTCCCCGGTGGTGGCCTCCTATCGCCCAACATTGCACTTCCGCCCGCTGGCCAGCTGTTGCTTCCCACCAGTTTCGGGCGGGAACCTGACTAGGTCTATTAAGATAAGGCCCAGGAGTTAAAATCTCATGCTGCCAAAGTCAGGACGTTTTGCGTGGGTTTCCTCTGGGTGCTCCGGTTTCCTCCCACAGTCCAAAGATGTGCGGGTTAGGTTGATTTGGCGATGATAAATTGAAAACTAAACAGGAGACAGTGGTACACAGAGGTTATAAATCTCCATTTGAGTGCTGTTCACCCAAGAATTCTTTACAGTGTAATATTCCAGGCCCGCCTCAAAAGAGAGTGGTTCCATAATGTAAATATGTATTCATTTTACAGTTCCTTGATGTAAGACCAGGCACCCAGGCCTGGTTATTATATAATTAAAAGTTTTCTGTGCCATTAATCCTTGGCAGAGTCTCATCATGGAAAAATATAATTGGGGTGACTTGGCATTGACTTTTAAGTGCAATGCTGCACTTATGTCTCTAATGATACATCTGGATGAATACTTTAATGTCTATGGATCAATCAATGCACTAGTTTATGAAGAAAGCAAATCTTACAGACACCCACTGTGCATCAGACTGGTTATTGGACAGATTATGAAACTATAGGAAGCTTGCCACACAACACATTATGGTTGGTGCAGTGTGTAAGTGCTACGCCATCACCATGGTGTGTTAAGATACTGATTCACTTTGACTTTTCTTCAACTGCTGATTCTCCAGCTACAGATTTAAGCCAGACACTCGTTTTTTCTCTTCCACTCCCCACACCCACGACCACCGCACCCCCACGCCGCCCCAGAGGAAAAGAAAACTGGGGGAGAGTTGTCATGAACTGCCTTGTAACATTTTAGCAGCAATTTACCAATCTGTTCATCTTAGATCAATTAGGGAGAGTAAAAAGGTGAAATCCTAAATCATTTTATGACAGCTAGTTTTAAAATGTGTGAACTTGAGAGCTGCACAAAGTGTCTGTTTTGAATTGAGAGAGATAAGATGCCTGTTGAAGATTTGTTCACAATGTAATCAATGTTAATGTAAAAATCTCAGCTGCATGAGGCATTGATCTGCCCTTGTGGTTTTCCTTCAGCTGTGCTGTACAGGAACAGCAGGTTTATGTGGAGACTATTCTCAAAATGTTGTGTGAACTGAATAAAGAAAATGTTGGTTTGTTCTCTTTTCAGATGCACATGGGCCTGATCCTCCTGGTCCACAAGGAATTTAATTTGTTTTTGTTTTTAAAACATTCCTTCCTGGGCCTCTTCTGGTTCTGGCTGTTGTTCCTGGCAGGTTTGGCCTGGTGGGGAAGCCACCACTTCTCCCCCACTCAGGCCTAAGATTAAAATAGTAGGGCCTGAGCCCCCTGCATCATCATAGCCCAATCTGCATATTTAAAGACCACCCCACCAGCTTGTGATGGGTGTCCTTGCTGCCTGCAATTTAGAATTGCAGTTGGCCAGATCAGACCGGGAAAGAAGTGGGTAAATCCCCCGCTCCATTTTAACTGCCTCACCCCCCACAGCCCCTGCCCCCGGTCTGGTTTCCGCCAGGTGGGGGGTGTTAAAATTGACCTCTTGACTTCAATCCCATTAGTCCTATTGAGGGACTTATCTTCCAGTTTTGTGTTCTGCAGAAGGGTCCACACTTGAAATGTTAACCCATCTCTTATCAGATGCTGACGGACGTGCAGTCTATTTGTTATTATTTTAGGAATGCTATACTACAACAAGAACAACAACTTGTATTTATATAGCGCCTTTAACGTAGTAAAACGTCCCAAGGCGCTTCACAGGAGCGTTACATTTGACACCGAGCCACAAAAGGAGAAATTAGGGCAGGTGACCAAAAGCTTGGTCAAAGAGGTAGGTTTTAAGGAGCATCTTAAAGGAGGAAAGAGAGGTAGAGAGGCGGAGTGGTTAGGGAGGGAATTCCAGAGCTTAGGGCCGAGGCAACAGAAGGCATGGCCACCAATGGTTGGACGATTTTAATCAGGGATGCTCAAGAGGGCAGAATTAGGGGAGCGCAGATATCTCGGGGGGTTGTGGGGCTGAAGGAGATTACAGAGATAGGGAGGGGCGAGGCCATGGAGGGATTTGAAAACAAGGATCAGAATTTTGATATCGAGGCGCTGCTTAACTGGGAGCCAATGTGGATCAGCGAGCACAGGAGTGATGGGTGAACGGGACTTGGTGCGAGTTAGGACACGGGCAGCCGAGTTTTGGATGACCTCA
Source organism: Squalus acanthias (assembly GCA_030390025.1). Lineage (NCBI taxonomy): Eukaryota > Metazoa > Chordata > Chondrichthyes > Squaliformes > Squalidae > Squalus > Squalus acanthias. The sequence goes on from JASTWF010000422.1 coordinate 178,540, forward strand.
AGTTTAGGTAGGGTGGAATGTGGGAGGCCAGCCAGGAGTGCGTTGAATAGTCAAGTCTAGAGGTAACAAAGGCATGGATGAGGGTTTCAGCAGCGGATGAGCTGAGGCAAGGGCGGAGACAGGCGGTGATATGGAGGTGGAAATAGGCGTTCTTAGTTACGCCGTGGATATGTGGTCGGAAGCTCATTTCTGGGTCAAATATGACACCAAGGTTGCGAACAGTGTGGTTCAGCCTCAGACAGATGTTAGAAAACAACCAGATCGGGGGCAGGGGCTGTGGGGGGTGAGGCAGTTAAAATGGAGCAGGGGATTTACCCACTTCTTTCCCGGTCTGATCTGGCCAAATGCAATTCTGTAGGAGAGAAACAACAACGGCTGTGACTTGCACTTCATTCTACAGCCAGGTGTGTTAAATTTGTTAAAATTTGAGCAGTAGGCCGCGTGCCATGCTCAGAGCAGGAATATCTGACATGCTACAAATATCATTAGAGTATTTCTTTGCACATTGAGAATTTGCCATCATTTGTGAGGTTGAAGCTTGATTTCTTTGGCACATATTTCTAGACATGCAGTACCAAGCGTTATAAATTCTGTTTCAGCTGAAGAAAATACAAAGGCTGTATAATAAAAAAAGAAAATAGCAGCTTTCACGACCTCAGGACGTCCCAAAGCGCTTCACAGCCAACAAAGTACTTTTGAAGTTGTAATGTATGAAACACGGCAGCCAATTTGCGCACAGCAAGCTCCCACAAACAGCAATGAAATAAATTAAATAGCACTGAGCATTGCAGCACTCGTGCTTCATCCCATGGATTGAGCATAGATCCTGGTTTCATTCCTGCTCGCCTCAGTTCTCAGTCTGAGACACTCCGAATGGAGCTACAGCGCTCTCTGAAGGTAACAAGGGAGGGTCCTGGTTGGGTGCTTGGATGGTTGCTTGGGTGCAAGGTCTGTGAAGTCTCTTGGGACATTAGAGATACTACATGAATGTAGGTTGTTGTTTTTTCATCGTCCGAGAGCAGTTCGTCCTTCTGGCTCCTCAGCTGCAGAGGCTTTAGGTCAGTGGACCAAACACAGGCCCTAAATTGAAAGTAAAATAGGCTTATAAAAGAAATGTAAATGGCAGTACAAAATACATAAAACATCCTGAGGAAATTGATCTTTCCTTTTTTTCTCGCTGTGTCTCTCTTCCCTTTTGCACATATATGTCATAATGAATTTGAATTTAAAAAAATTACTGCAATATAAAAATTCCTGCAGGGTGTGTAAATCGGGTGCGATGAATTGGTATATTTACTGTGTTTATTATTTGGTGTGAATAAAAGCTTTAGCAACTGTATTTATATTCTAGGCAGGAAACATGCTTTTAATCTCTCGGAACACATGGCTGGAGGGTAAAACTCTGAGCTGCTGCCTTGTGAAGGAACTTTATGGCCGCAATTTTGCCGGCACTCAGAGGGCGGGTTTGGAGGCGGGTCCAGAGTTAAAATCAAAATGATTGACGACGGGTTGCGAACCCGCTGCTGTCCCGCATCCACGCAACTTTACAGAGTGTCGAGTCTGTGAGTTCCGATCAGACCCGACACCAAGCGGCGGGAGAGCCACTTAAGGTAGTTAACAGTTTGTTAACTGCCTGGATAATCCGATTTTGAGAGGCTCTTCCTATTTTGCAACATTTTCAGCGTGTTCCACTTCGTGCGACTAACACGCCAGCTGATTGTGTCGGGCTCAGCTCAGCAACTCGCTGAACAGTTGACAGCAGCAACTGCAGCATAAAAGCTGACCTGTAACATGAGTTCACTTTCAGATGCCAGAACTTTGTGTTTTGAGGATTTGGAACACATTTTGCAGGTGTATTGAGGTTGTAGGTGTTTAAGCTGAGATCCATATGCACTGTGACCTCCTTGGAATACCCTCTGGCCCACTTCGACTGAGCGCTTATAACACCTCTTCCTCAACTGACATATAGACCAGCAGAATGGGAACCATTTATCCCCTCTCATCCTGGTCCTCAGAATCTGAGGAAGAGCAGCCGCGGCAGCAGCAGAACCAGGCACAACAGCAGCACCAACAACAGGAGCGCCAACCTTCTCCTCAGCCACCTGATGCTGCACAGGGCAGAGGGCGTCAGCGCAGGGCTGCACCTCGCCGCAGGAGTTACCCCCAACACAGGGTTTACAGGCCGAGGATGAGCTTCCTCAACATGAGTGAGCAGCAGTGCCAAAGGAGGCTGAGACTTTCACGAGAGGTAGTCGCTGACATCTGCACAATGCTGCACCAAGACCTGCAGCGCAGAGGAGCAGGTGGACACCCCTTACCAGTGGCTGTCAAAGTCACTATCGCACTCAACTTCTTTGCTTCAGGGTCCTTCCAGGGATCAGCAGCAGACATCAGCGCCATTTGCCAGTCGGCCGCACACAGTTGCATCACACAGGTTACCAATGCCCTCTTTGCCAAGTCGTACAATTACATCCACTTCTCCATGGATAAAGCAAGTGTAACCGCGCGTGCGGTTGGCTTTGCAAATATGGCAGGCTTCCCAAGGGTGCAGGGCATCATAGACTGCACACATGTGGCCATTAGGGCACCCCATCACAACCCAGCTGTATTTGTGAACTGCAAGGGCTTCCACTCCCTTAACGTCCAGCTGGTGTGTAACCACAGGAAGAACATTATGCATGTTTGCGCCAAGTTCCCTGGCAGCTGCCATGACTCGTACATCCTGAGGCAGTCCACTGTGCCTCAGCTGTTCAATCCGCCAACCCGACTTTTCGGATGGCTCCTTGGAGACAAGGGCTATCCCCTGAAGACGTGGCTAATGACACCGATGAGGAGGCCATCAAACGAAGCTGAGGAGCGTTACAATGACAGCCACATTTCCACCAAAAGCATCACAGAGCAAACCATCAGCTTGCTCAAAATGCGATTCAGATGCCTCGACAGATCTGGTGGAGCCCTACAGTACGCATCAGCCAGGGTCTCCAGAATCATCGTGGTCTTCTGTGCCCTGCACAACATCGCACTGGAGTGTGGCTTACCGCTACCTGAGGAACAAGTGGCAGAGCGCACAGTCTCCTCAGAGGAGAAGGAGGAGCCGAATGAGGCAGCAGATGAGGAAGACCTTGCGGAGGCGGCTGTGCCAGTGCCACCAGCACACGAGCACATTGCTGGCCGTGAGGCAAGTGATACACTAATCCATGCCAGATTCGTGTAACTTTACGCAGCAAACACATGTGGCTGGCACATGGAAATGAATGTTAGCACCACCTTCATTACACACCATACAGCATCTGTACAATAAACTGTGCATTCCTATCACTCTCCCCACCATCACTACAGATGAAAGGCGCCCTGACCCCTCACTGTGCAACTTCCATTTCTGAGCACACATAGGCCAACTCTTTGAATCTTTGACATTGCATTTCTTTAATACAATTGAAATAACGATGAGAAATGTAACTTTGTATTATATCAAAACACCCAAGTGATTACCCTTGTGACTATTTGTGTGTTAACTTTCTCTTATGCGTGCTTCTACGTGGTGCTTCCCCTGTGGCTTCAGCAGATGTAGAGGCAGCTTGCTCACTTCTCTGCTGTGCCTGCTTAGACGCCTTTGGCGGGCATCCTCTGGATTTGGAAGCCTGGGAGGGCTCCTGCAATAGTCTGCAGGGGCTGAGATGGCCATCTCAGTTGGGTGAGGAATCTGGGGCTCTGACCAAGGGCTCTGCAGTGGCATGGGAGTGTGAGCGCTTGGAGAGGAGCCCACACTTCCTTGTTGTCGACCACCAAGATTCCTCTCATGGGTCACCCGCACTTCACTGCTAGCAAGTAGCTAGAGAGCACCTTGCTGCACATCAGAGGGGTGATGAGGACCCATTTCTGTGCTGACATTCCTCATAACAAGGACATCTATGGTCCTCTGGTTTCTCTCCTCAATAGATGTCTATCTATCCTCCATAGATAACCGTCTATTTAGAAGTGTTACCATGTTCTGCTCTGTCTGGCGATTTATGTCCTCCATGGAGGTTGCCATCCTTTCCATGGCGGCACCTCCAATCGCCATTGCGATCACCACGTCATTGCTCATGTTTGACATGGACTCCTCCATTCTCTGCACACTCGCAGTTACCGTGGTTGCAAACCCTGTCAGAACCTCCTGCACTTGTTCCTGAAGCTCCAGCACCGCTCTCTTTCTGGATGGCCCCAGAGGCACAGCGTCCACATGCAGTTGAGCAGAACTAGGAGCATCCTGCGCCCTCCAACGAGGACTCTCCACTGCTGTCTCTGTCTCCACCATCTGCTGATGCTCACTTGTGAGCTGTGATACACCAGGTGACAGCACTACTCTATGTCGCGAATGACCCACCGAGGTGTGTGCCTCTGCGCTGGTGCTGGGTGCGCTCATTTCTGCTGATGCTGCTCCCTCAGAGCTTACAGCTTCCTCTGAGGAGTCGTCTGGCTCTTCCCCCCTGGACAGGGACCTGAGGAGGGGGGCTCTCGATGGTCCTGTGGGGGAGTAAAGGCATGAGTTAGACATGTGATATTTACGTAGCAAACACATCCCATTGTGCAGATGATCAGAACCCAATCTGTATGAACATCAGATGCCATATCAGTCACTCATGAAATCTAAATGAGAGGGTTGCAAATCTATCCTGTCACCAGCTTGCTCTACTGCACCCATCTCTCCGTCCCCCACTTCCAGCTCCTCTGCACCTCCGACGATCTCCATAGCAACCTCCTCAGCGTTGGTTAAATGCGCCATGGAAGGTGGCCCTCCTCCTGTCCTGCCCCTCTCCCTCTTACTGTGGGCTCTCTTTTCCTGCAATGAGGGATACAAGTGGAGTTTGAGCGAGAATGTTGGAGTGAGTGTAGAGAATCCATAACATAGATGCTTAGAGGGAGACAAAGATGGAGTGAGGTGCCAATACCAAGGGCCCTCCCTATGGGTTGTTAGTTGTTGTCATTGCATAACAGTGAGAGTGAGTGTGAGGGGTGCATAGTAGAATGGTGAAGTGATTCTGTACATAGAGAGAGAGGGATGGTTAAGGGTGCAAGGGATGTAAGGGTAAAGTGGGATGTGCAGGAGTAGGTTGACAATGCAAGGTGCTCGTGATGAGAAGATTGAAGGTAAGTGTGATGTTATACTCACTTTTGCTGAGCGTAGCAGATCATTGAACCTTTTCCTGCACTGAACCCAGGTGCGAGCACACAAAGACCTAGCGCTTACCTCCACAGCAATTTGCAGCCAGGCTTCCTTGGATTGCTGAGGAGGCTTCCTCCGTCCATTGAAGGGGAACAGAACCTCCTTGCGCCCTCTTAACTCCCTCCACAAGAGCATGGAGGGAGTCGTCATCAAAGCGGGGAGAAGCCTTGGTTCTTGCAGCAGTCATCTCGCAAACAACACCACTGAGGAGAATCAGAAAGTGAATAAAACCCAAAGGCTGCAGGGACCCCTTAAATGCAGAGGCGAGCAGCAGACCTGAACCCACTGATTGGGCCGGGTAATGTGCACGGTGGGCTTAATAAGCCCAGTTAACTCAAAATCGTTATCACAGTGCGGCTGAAACCGGCAGCGGGACCGGAACCCGCCGAACAGCGAACCCGACTGCGAACCCACCTCCGTTGGCTAAATCCAGCCCTATGTCTCTGCTGTAGTCACCCAGGCTAGCTCCAGTACATATTAGCAGCTTCTATATTAGCCTTTTAAGTCAGATTCTAGGAGCCTGTTGTCCGTGAACTGGCTCATGGCATTTGCTGTTAAATTTGGTTTCCACGCTAGCAACAGAATGTAGAGCCATGTAAAAATGGATTTAACTTATATAAAAGGCCCTATTGATGTGTTCTCCACAATACATTAGAGTGCTGCTTAATAATACTGAGCTTGTCTGTAGTCCTTTTTGATATAACATAGTACCTATTGTCTTTCTAATGTTATAAGCACATATGCCAACTTTGAAGCCAGAGATAAAAACAGAAAATGCTGGAAATACTCAGTAGGTCAGGCAGCATCTGTGGAGAGAGAAACAAAGTTAACGTTTCAGGTCGGTGACCCTTCGTCAGAACTGGAAAAAGTTGGAGATGGAACAGGGTTTTAAGCAAGTGTAGGGGCAGGGAAAGGGGGGAGGGGAGGAAAGAACAAAAAGGAAGGTCTGTGATAGGGTGGAGGGCAGGAGAGATTAAGAAACAAAAGGGATGATGGTGCAAGGCAAAAGCAGATGGTAATGAGACAAGTTAAGAAACAAAAGATGACTCTCGATGAAGTGTAAATGGCAATGACAGAATGATCGACAGCTGCCATGTGAGAGAGAGAAAAAAAATGATAGGAGCAGAGGTTATGGTCTGAAATTGTTGAACTCGATGTTGAGTCCAGAAGGCTGTATAAAGTGCCTAATCGAAAGATGAGGTGCTGTTCTTCAAGCTTACATTGATCTTCATTGGAACAGTTTAAGAGGCCGAGGACGGAGCGGTCAGTGTGGGAGTGGAGCGGAGAATTAAAGTGACAGGCGACCGGAAGTTCGGGGTCACCCTTACGGACTGAACGGAGGTGTTCCGCAAAGCAGTCACCCAATCTGTGTTTGGTCTCCCCAATGTAGAGGAGATCGCATCGTGAGCAGCGAATACAGTATACTAAATTGCAAGAAGTACAAGTAAATCACTGTTTCACCTGGAAGGAGTGTTTGGGGCCCTGGACAGTGGGAAGGGAGGAGGTAAAAGGGCATGTGTTGCATCTCCTGCGCTTGCATGTGAAGGTGCCGGGCGAAGGGGAAGGGGTGTTGGGGGTGGTATAGGAGTGGACCAGGGTGTCGCGGAGGCAGCGGTCCCTTCGGAATGCTGAAAGGGGAGGTGAGGGGAAGCCAGAGTCCTGTTCTAAATAATTTAATAGCTACACTGTACTATCCCTGGTTTAGTATTTTAGAATCTTGCCCTTGACACACCTTTTAAATTGGTAGTTACATAATTATGAATAATTTTGATATATTCTGTTCCTGTTGCCGATTGTAATATGGTTAAAAAGTCGGTATGATAATGACATCAGGAACTGGCTTCAAGGAGTAATAAAGCTTGGCCGTGTGAGGGAGATAGTGACTTCACATACAGTTGAATGACAAGATTGCTGAAGTACCATCAGTAAATGATTATATCTGCTCCACTATCAGCTTCCTCACACTGCCTGAGTGATAAGTGTGCTGCCTTTTTGGGGGGTGGGGGGAGGAAAGAATGATTGAAGTTTCTATCACAATAAGATGATTTTTGTTTATAGTGCTCCAATTTCTGAAGTTGTGCTATTGCTGATAATACACTTGCTGACATTTTTTAGTGTATTTCTTCTTTATCCAACCCTTCTTAAGGCCCTGGCTCCTTGCTGGCTACAAACTGGCACTTCAACCAAGTGGACAGTCTTCATGTGGAAAAGTAGGCACCAAGGGGGTGAAATTGTCTTGGGCAGTAGTGGAAACAGGCGATAGTGAATCGGCAGCTCGTTTTACATTCTGCCTGATTTTCAATGGAAAAGTAAATCGGGCGGTGTATAAAACAAGCTGCCGATGCACTATCACCCATTTTGCACTACTGCCCAACTCAGCACAGACTGGAGATCGAACCCAGGAATGCCTGTCCTGTGTGGCTCAATACTATACTGCTTAGCTGTCCTTTCATTTACATTCTAGTACTTTTATCAGGCTGGTGAACGTTCCTATTTAAAATAATGGTTTGTGGTTTATGCTGACTCCATTAGGGGTGCCTTGAGCTCAAATCATGTGACAGTAGAGGGTGTTTTTCTAGAAAATTATTTTTCCACATGACCAGTTTTAATGAAAACTAGTTGTTGTTCTATTATGTACAGTCTGTTTGAAGCTGCAGAAATCTATGGATTGAGTGGTGCAGTGGACACTTCATTTTACCTCCGAGACTGATGGAAGGACCATTTACTTGGTCTGTTGGCTGTAAAATAAGTTTAGAAAATCTCAACACAATTCGGATCCAGATTTAGAGCATGATTTCCCACAGGCTGCATTGTAAAGTGATACGATGCAGATTCATACCCATGATTTTGTGTGCGCTCTACTGTGCAGCAGTAGAAGGCAGGTTCATGCCTATGATTGCCCGCATGATCAGTTCTCAATTTCAACTGTATCACTGGAGAAAGTGAGAAGTGCAAGTTAGACACTTCCCTGTTTAGAGAGAGACTTGACCCAGTCCACATTTGAGCATCTCCTGGGTCAGATCATTCGATGAGGCCCGGGAGAGCTGGCTGCATGTGCACCTCTGGGGTGTACTGTTTATGGGGAGACTAACAGAAAAAACAAGGATGATTGTGGTTTTGCTATTTTCTTTAAATGCTTAATGGAGATTGTAAAAAACCTTGTAGTCAAGCCCTGTCAGAACAGACCTTTCTGCCTCCTGTTTTTGGGTTTCCCTGTCAAGTGATGATCTGTGACCCTATTATTCTGGAGGTCTGATCTCATCATTCTGTGTTATGGAGAGAGACATGTTTAGTCCAATGCTTAACACCAGAAGTGTCCCCCATTATAGCTTTTCTTTCAGAATCACTCTTCACATGTTTAAAAAGTAGGATTTCTTTGAGGAAACAATTCTTTGTTTACTATCCATCCTTTATATCCATACAGATATAATTGTCTCCCAGTGGTAATGTTTACACATTATAGAAATGTCTCCTAGAACCCATGAACAGGGAGGGATCTACCACAGGACATAAAGGATCAGATTCAGCCACAGGTGTTGGCTGTTTGGTGTTCCTTGCTGGATTGGGTAGCTGTCTTGAGTTTGGATGATGGTTGGTATCATTAGTCTTTGTAGTTGTGTTGTGTGGGTGCTGTTGTACACTCCAATTTGTCATTTCTATGCAATACTATGTGAATTCTAGGAGTTAGTACACTGAATATACTGGTCAGTGAAATTCAAGTAAAGAAATCAAACTACCCAAAAGAAGCCTTAAACAAAATCTAGTTTTATAGATGTTCTTCCGTGTAGAGGACTGGGGAAGTGAATTTCAGTGAATGGCACATACTTCATTTCTACTAATGCAGCACAGTCACTTAAAGGAAAACAAACTCTCTTATAAACAATTTACTCAGAAAGTAATGAATAACATCGAGGTCTGATCTATAATTCTACTTACATGCTAAATACAACTTCCGTGAGAAGATGTGAGAAAAGGCGTCCTGCTGGGTCAGTTGGACACAGTATACAACTGAGATACAAAACAGGACGATTACCAGTAGAGTCCCTGGTTTATGCTGTGTTACCTGATCTTAGCTTCTCATCGCAGCACTGGTGGTGCAATTGGCCATATCCACGGTTCCCATTCCTGATTAGTGTCCATGTCCTCTGTTGCAAAGTGTGCATGTAAGGACAGGATCGAGCTCCACTGTGTTGCATCCCAAATCAATAGCTTGACGTCACTCCTGGTCTCGGCTCATACCTGAAGAAAAGCCGCTTGAGAAGATGCTGTTCCTTATGGAACCACACCCAACAAAGAGCAACATCTTATGGAAGTGCGAAGGGTTAATGGAACAGAATTGTTCTGATGGGTAACAAACTGGAACTCATTTATTACCCATGTAAAAAGAGAAAAGACTTCCCCATAACACATGGCAATTACAGCCGACTACTGCTTTTTTAGCATTTGTGCTAAAAAAAAATTATTCAATCATTTGTATATGTAAATAACACAACAAAGTGGGAATGTAGCGCTTAAAAATGTTGAATTTCTATCCAATGTCACCTGCTGGATAATTTGAATTAAGCAACTTTGTATTAACAGGAGCAGACTGAATAAGAAAGGATTGGGGCTGTAGGAAATGGATAAACAGATCAGTGTTACTTGCAAGCTGGTGAATTGCTTTATTGCTTTGTTTTTTTTATGGTCCTTTCTATCTAAAGGGTGTATCCTTTCCCAGTAATCAAATGCAGATTATGTTTCGCTAAATCAGCAGTAATGACACTGCATTGTTAGCCATCTTTTCATGTACATCAACTATATGACTGCTGGCACAGAAACTATTTAAAAACTAAATGAAGCACCCGCATAAATGTCAAACAGAATATTCAACAGTATGAGTTATAAATCAGTGAAAGACAGAACTTGCATTTATATAGTGCCATTCTCGTCCTTGGGATGTCCCAAATTACTTCACAACCAACGACTAACTTCTGAAATGCAGTCAATGATATGTAGGCGAACAGAGCAGCCATTATGCACACAGCAAGGTCCCACTTACAGAAATTAAATGAATGACCAGTTAATCTCTTGGGTAGGGGTTGAATGATGGCAGGGACATTTGGAGAACCTCCTGTTTTCCTTCAAAAAAAAGTGCCATTGGATCTATTACATCCACCTAAATAGATAAAATGGGGTCACGGCTTAACATCTTTTTCAAAAGCCAATGGCCTAGACTTTCTTATTCGGGGCACCTCCAGCAGGGCAGGACTTCCACCTAACACACAGATGCCCCACTGAACCTGGCCAACATTCGGATCCAAGGGTCAATTACATGCTGGTGGTGGGCTCCCGACCACTGCCAAGGAGTCACACCAGACTAGGGGTGGGGACTGACTGCAGCAGGCCATGAGGGTGTGCTGCCATTGGAGAAAGAAGGCAGTCAACTAGCTGCCTGAAGAAAATAAAATTTAATAAACATTTCTCAAGTTATTGCTGGGGCCTGTGTACAGCCACACTCTGAAAGTACTTGCACGGGTCCATTCATGGTTATATCTCGAAGGCCCCATCTGCTGAGTGCTAAAGGCTGGACTACAAGGCCTGCAGCAGCAGGATAATGTCTGCTGGCTGGAGGCCTTCTCAGTGCTGTCCAAAAATGGTGTGCAACCTACCTACCCCTCTGAGTTCTTCTAATCTGAGAGGGTATGCAAAGCCTAAGCCATTCTTCCTCTGGCCACCCACTCTAATGGACAACCACCCCAAGAAGAAAATGAGGTGGGAGGTGCTGTTATGTTACTCCTGTCTTATTTGATTGGGATGTGAATGCTTGTGCCTGCTCCAGCTGCAAGCATTCCCCCCACCGGCCCACGCTTCCCAACCCCACTGAAACCCTTGGAAATCCAAAGCAATGCAAAGGGGGTGGGGACCCGGTATCATAGAACTCCAGCCCTTTCCCCCTCTGCTTTGCACCAGGAACTGAGCGTTTTCAGACACAAACCAGAGAAAAATTGGCCCCATTGAGACAAAGGAATTCTGCATAAATACGATGACTGAATTCAGGACTTTGACCGAGAATTACCCTCCTCGAATAATGGTACAGTCCTTATTTTAGTGTTCTCTTTCCAATACACACAGATACATATATATGATGTTTGACCACTCAGAACATATTACCAAGTAAATGAGCAATGCAAAATTTCAAATGCAAAGTTTCAGTTGCCACATCAGGTAACATTAATCCTATTTACACCAATATGATTGTATAGTAACCATGCCAGGATGAAAATTTATTACCTCAGTCACATCAGCATCTTTCCCATGTAAATGCTCATTTGGTTTGGAACCAGTATTGGTATCCCTTGGTTACCATCGTTGTGGAGCTGCTGTAATTTTTTTGAAGTAGCTCTCTCTTTCCTGCTCTCAGCATCTGTGTCCTTGTTGTACATTTTCTGTTGTGGTAAAAATATGACCCAAAATCAGCGAGTGATGGTGACACTTAATCCATTATAACTGTGCTGCCTCTGTCACAATTTATCCAAGGCAGTGATCTAACAGCGAGATTAAATTGCATTGATTCAGTATAATTTGTGGGGTTGACATAACTTCCCAATTTAAGTCATAATGCACATTGAAGCCACCCTTTATCTATGTGAGAAGTCGCACAACACCAGGTTATAGTCCAACAGTTTTATTTGAAATCACAAGCTTTCGGAGCGCTGCTCCTTCGTCAGGTGAAGTCTGACGAAGGAGCAGCGCTCCGAAAGCTTGTAATTTCAAATAAAACTGTTGGACTATAACCTGGTGTTGTGCGACTTCTCACATTTGTCCACCCCAGTCCAACACCGGCATCTCCGCATCATGGACCCTTTATCTATCCACTGGTGTAGGTCTACCCTCTTGACCAGTAGTTGATACACTGTAGGTGGATGTAATGTGTACATGGTCAAGTTTTACTGGTCCCACACCTTATTTTAAGTGCACACACAGGCATGGATGGGACACAGTGGCGGTTGCTCAACATGTGTGGCCAGTATAATCTGGCCAGTGTGCTATGAGCTGATCTTTAAGGTGCTTCCCTCGTGCCATCGGGTCAGTATGACAATAGCATCAGTCCTGTTGCTACAAAACAAATTCGGAAAATATTCAAGGGAGACTCTAGGCTGAAAAAAACTCTTTCAGTGTTCGTTCCTGGCATTAATTCATTTGTATTATTTACATCCACACAGTAAAACAAGATTAAAAGTGAATGTTTTGCATTTATGGAGAGTAACCATTGGCTGTTGTGGAGAGAGCATTAAAAGCCAATTTTCACTAAGCTGTGATGTCCTAGAAATCACGAAGGCTGTGTGTTGAGTTCATTTGTGTCCTTTATTGACATTTATAGTTTCCCTATGTATCTCAACAGTCTGTGAAACAGTTTGGAATCATAACCTTCTGTCAAAGGCTGCTAGTGATATCTCTGGTGCAGTAAATGGCTGCTTTCAATGAGTGGAAAAAATTCACAAGCTTGGTTTCAGCAGACCAAATTCTGAATTTGGAATAGTAGGAACTGCAGTGGAGGAGTATTCTGTGTATTAAATAAAAAATATTTCAAGCTTAACTCAGTATCTGGGCAGAAAAGCTTGTCTCCTTGTGTAGCTGGGGTTTTAGTGTATACCACACTCTAGAGTAAACCTTTGCAGTTACATTTTAGTGAGATCCACTCGGCTGAGTGAATGAGTCTTTGAGCGAGTTTAACTGAGGTTCTCAACTAATCCACATTACTACAATGTCAAGGTGACATCCATGGAGTTCCTGAAACACAATGCAATGCTCAACCCAATGATAGAAATTCTTTATTGGGAACAATTCATGATATTTCCTATTGCTGGGTCTGTGAGTTAAATAGAAGTGGCAAGTATAGGGGCAGAATAAAATTAACTCTCTTGAAGGGTTCAATATATCATAACCTACTGAAGATTTTAAAGAACCATAGAACCATTATTGGAAACCTGGATTTAATCCAAGGTCTACCTATTGTAAGCCAAGACTACTAAAGACATCTAGACGGAGTCTCAGGCCAATGCACCATTTCCTTTTATTCCATTGGTATATGAATATGGTAAAAGTTACATATAAAGGGGCCTTTCCAAAGAACGTGACTCTACAGAGCAACTTGCCGAGCTTGGCTTTCTTCTTGCGTAGCTATTACCATTAAGAACTACATTGAAGTATTGGGGCTGGTGACCCAGGAGGGATTTGCAGTTGTCAAAAGTGATGAAATTTGGAAAATTAGGCTATTTTTACAAAGTGTATAACCCTGAAGTCCCACGCCTTACAACATTTCCCCTCCAGCAACTTTTTGCTGCAAGGCATTTGGAAAAATATTTTAATTTAGATTGACATTATTCTGCCTTTCACAATGTTCCCCAATGATGTGTTCTAGGTCACCATAAGATTTTTTTTTCATGTAGATTTTAATTTTCCATGTCAGTCAGCTGTGACTTTCTGACAGTTATAGTGAATGATACTGGAGACATCCTCCTGACACATTTGTGTCATTATTTCTATCATTTTGCAAAGATGCAGAAGTTCTAGGTTTGTTTGGAAACAGCACTGCTGTAAATTTCAATAACATATAAAAATTATTTGTGGTGTGGAAAAGGAACCTACAATTTGGGGGCAATTTTAACTCTACTCGCTCAGCAGAAACCTGGCGGGTGGGCAGTTAAAATCGCCCTGGCTATTACCTGTCCGAAAGCCGCCATGATCGCAACAGCTGCAATTTTAACACAAAAGCAAAATACTGCAGATGCTGGAAATCTGAAATAAAAACAGAAAATGCTGGAAATACTCAGCAGGTGTGGAGAGAGAAACAGAGTTAACATTTCAGGTTGATGACCCTTTGTCAGAATTGGAAAAAGTTAGAGATATAACAGATTTTTAAGCAAGTGCAGGTGCAGGGAAAGGGGGGAGGTGAGGAAAGAACAAAAGGGAAGGTCTCTGATAGGATGGAAGGCAGGAGAGATTAAAAGACAAAAGGGTTGATGGTGCAAGGCAAAAGGAGATGGTAATGGGACAAGTTAAGAAACAAAAGATGAGTCTAGATGAGGTGTAAATGGGAATGGCAGAATCATCAACAGCTGCCATGTGAAAGGAAAAAAAATAGGGGCAGAGGTTATGGTCTGAAATTGTTGAACTCTATGTTGAGTCCAGAAGGCTGTAAAGTGCCTAATCGAAAGATGAGGTGCTGTTCCTCGAGCTTACGTTGAGCTTTGTTGGAACAGTGTAAGAGACTGAGGACAGAGAGATCAGAGTGGGAGTGGAGCGGAGAATTAAAGTGAAAGGCGACCGGAAGCTCGGGGTCACACTTGCGGACTGAATGTAGGTGTTCCACAAAGCGATCACCCAATCTGCGTTTGGTCCCCCCAATGTAGAGGAGACCGCATCATGAGCAACGAATACAGTATACTAAATTGCAAGAAGTACAAGTAAATCGCTGTTTCACCTGGAAGGAGTGTTTGGGACCCTGGACAGTGGGAAGGGAGGAGGTAAAAGGGCAGGTGTTGCATCTCCTGCGTTTGCACGGGAAGGTGCCATGGAAAGGGGAAGGGGTGTTGGGGGTGATTGAGGAGTGGACCAGGGTGTCGCGGAGGCAGCGGTCCTTCCGGAATGCTGTAAGGGGAGGGGAGGGGAAGATGCGTTTGGTGGTGGGATCACGCTGGAGGTGGCGGAAATGGCGGAGGATGATACGTTGAATGTGGAGGCTAGTGGGGTGAAAGGTGAGGACAAGGGGAACTCTATCGTGGTTCTGGGAGGAAGGGGAAGGGGTGAGAGCAGAAGTGCAGGAAATAGAACGGACACGGTCAAGGGCCGTGTCAAACACGATAGAGGGGAATCTTCGGTTGAGGAAAAAGGAAGACATATTGGAAGCACTAGTATGGAAGGTGGCATCGTCAGAGCAGATGCGGCAGAGACGGAGAAACTGGGAGAATGGAATAAAATCCTTACAGGAAGCGGGGTGGGAGGAAGTGTAGTCCAGGTAGCTGCGGGAGTCAGTGGGCTTATAGTGAATGTTTGTCAATAGCCTATCCCCAGAAATAGAGACAGAGAAGTTGAGGAAGGGAAGGGAAGAGTCAGAGATGGACCATGTGAAGGTGAGGGAAGCGTGGAAATTGGAAGCAAAGTGAATTAAATTTTCAAATTCAGGGCGAGAGCAGGAAACGTCACCGATACAGTCATCAATGTACTGGAAAAAGAAGTGAGGGAGGGGACCCGAGTAGGACTGGGACAAAGAATGTTCCACATATCCCACGAAAAGGCAGGCATAGCTAGGACCCATGCAGGTTCCCACAGCAACATCTTTAATTTGGAGGAAGTGAGTGGAGTCAAAGGAGAAGTTATTCAATGTGAGAACAAGTTCAGTCAGGCGGAGGAGGGTGGTGGTGGATGGGGACTGGTTGGGCCTCTGTTCAAGTAAGAAGCGGAACACCCTCAGGCCGTCCTGGTGGGGGATGGAGGTGTAGAGGGATTGGACGTCCATAGTGAAAAGGAGATGGTTGGGGCCAGGAAACTGGAAACTGTTAAAGTGGCGGAGGGCACTGCAATTATAAAAACTGCAATTTTAACCTGTTCTCCTGAGCAGGCAGCAAGGACACATGCCCGGAGCCAGCAGGGTCCTTCTTTACAAATGCATGTTATGGCCCGATGACATCATTGAGACCCGACTATAATTTTAACTCAGACCTGAGCGCGGAATCCACCTGGAATTAAAATTGGGGCCAACTTTGTCACTTCTTATTTTGACATAAATAGAGCGCTGACGTATTTTACAAAGATCTTCAGTAGTTTTTGATCTTATTACAGGTGTCACCCTTGGCTCACTGGGAACACTTCTGCCTCCGAGTCTGAAAGTTGTGGGTTGAAGTACTCTTTGCAACACCCCTACACTGACCCATGAAAGCCAAGTTCCAGATTAAACCACTAAATTTTGTACGTCAATTTTCTGATATACCCTTTGCAATTGAAGAAATATGAATTCAAGGTTAGAAAGGCAATATTTAGGGCTCCCGTTAGCCTAGTGGGTAAAGGAATCTCCCAATGCAGATCATAAGGTTCCAGGTTTAAATGGTGGACTTTGCAGATCTCACTTGCAGCAGCAGTTAGAGTGCTATATTCAGAAGAGGGAGGAACAAATCAGCCAGTGTTCCCACCCCTGATCACTTGTCCTTAACTCCTGCTAGAAAGTGCCCATTTTTGGATGTTGGATAAGAACAGGATGTGGGTTGCTTGTGATATTCATGATTAAACAACCTGCTGTCACTCATGCATGAAGAAAGGCTGATTAGGGAGGGATTTGAGAACTGTCAGTGCCTGTGGAACTGTGCTCTAACGTGAGTTGCAGGTGAGAAAAGGGGTAAACATTGAGGATAGGGAGGTTACTATTTACAAAGTTATCAATTGTCTAAACATTTACAGGATTCAATAATATGTGTTTACTACGGAGGTGGATGCTGACAAAATATCGGTAGAAGCGGAAATGGTAGAAGCAATGGAAGGGGTGAAAATTGATAGGCAGGATCTACTAGAAAGTCTGGGTATGCTTAGAGTGGACAAGTCGCCTGGTCCAGTTGGCTTGCATCCCAGGTTAAGGGAATTGGGGGAGGAGATAGCGGAAGGGCTTGCCATAATTTTCCAATCTTCCCTAGATGCGAGGGAGGTGCCTGAGGATTGGAAAGTGGCAAATGTGACACCATTGTTCAAGAAAGGGTGTAAGGACAATCCTAGTAACTACAGGCCGGTCAGTTTAACGTCAGTGGTGGGTAAAGTTTTAGAAACAATAATCAAGGAAAAAATTAACGGGCACTTGGATAGGTTTACGCTAATTAAGGAGAGTCAACACAGATTTGTAAAAGGCAGATCGTGTTTGACTAATCTATTTGAATTTTTTGATGAAGTAACAGAGAGGATTGATGAAGGGAATGCAATGGATGTTGTCTACAAGGATTTTCGGAAGGCGTTTGACAAAATACCACATAGAAGGCTGGTTAACAAAATTGATGCTCATGGAATAGGTGGGTCAGTGGCAGCTTGGATAAAGAATTGGCTTAAGGACAGAAAACAGCGAGTTGTGGTAAATGGCTGTTTTTCAGACTGGAGGATGGTAGACAGTGGTGTTCCCAAGGGTCTGTGCTGGGGCCACTGCTTTTTTTGATATATATAAATGACCTGGATATTGGAATACAGAGTAGAATTTATAAATTTGCCGATGACATCAAACGTGGGGGTGTGGCAAACAGTGAGAATGATATCAATCGACTGCAACAGGACACAGAAAGGCTAGCAGAATGGGCAGACAAGTGGCAGATGGAATTTAATACAGAGAAGTGTGAGGTGATGCATTTTGGCAGAAGGAACACGGAGAGGCAATATACACTTAATGGCACAGTTTTAAAGAGTGTGCAGGGACAGAGGGACCTGGGAGTTAATGTGTATTGGTCCCTGAAGGTGGCAGGACATATTGAGAGAGTGGTTAACAAAGCATATGGGATCTTGGGCTTCATAAGTAGAGGTATTGAGTACAAAAGTAGAGAAGTTATGCTGAACCTTTATAAAGCGCTAGTTAGGCCACAACTGGAGTATTGCACCCAGTTCTGGTCACCACACTTTAGGAAGGATGTAAAGGCCCTTGAGAGGGTGCAGAGGAGATTTACCAGAATGGTTCCGGGGATGGGGGATCTTAGCTACAAGGACAGGTTGGAGAAGTTGGATTTGTTTTCATTAGAGCAAAGGAGGTTGAGGGGTGATTTGATAGAGGTGTACAAGATTATGACGGGTTTGGTTAGGTTAGACGGGGAAAGGCTGTTCCCACTAGTTGATGGTACAAGGACTAGGGGACACAGATTTAAGGTTTTGGGCAAGAGATACAGGAGGGATGTGAGGAAAAACTTTTTTACGCAGTGAGTGGTGATGACCTGGAATTCGCTGCCGACGGAAGTGGTGGAAGCGGAGACACTCAAGGCTGGATTCTGATACTGGGGCGGGTTGGGGCCGTGTCATTCGCATTTCGTGTTATCCACCCGCCTGCAATTGGATGTGGGAGATTGATGCAATTTTCACTTAATTGGGCAATTGAGTTCCAGCATGTGGGAACCCATGAACCAATTAGTGGTTTCAGTCTGAAAGTCGCCTCTGATGATGTCATCATTGCAGGTCAGAGACTGCCTGGCCTTTGCTGTGAGAGGACCTGGATGCAAAATGAGCAGCATCTCAGAGAGAGAGAGAGAGAGAGAGAGAGAGAGAGAATGAATGAGAATTTTTTTTGCAACCAAGTTCTCCCAGGCAGTCTCTGAAGACATTCAATGCAGCAGCATCAGAGGCGACTTTCAGACCTAATACTACTACTACCTTCATCACAGTACTACTACTATCTTCATCACATCTCCATTGTAATAGTGGACCTGCAGCTGATAGTCAGCTCTCCCGCCAGGTTTCACTGGCATGTTTCACATCAGGCGTACTTCACGTCGGAAAAGGGTTAAACTAGCTAAAACGTTTCAAAATGGCATTACAGAGCCAATTTAGGGCTTGTCAAGGGCTTTAATGGCCTCTCCCGCCTCTTGGAGGCGGGACGGAGTCGGGAACCCCGCGACCAATTTTGTCAAAATTGCGTGGAGGCAGAATGGAGTCGGATGGGGTCGGGACCCCCGAATCTGCAACTTTAACCCCCCACATGCCTCCAAACCCGACTCCATGGGTCATTGAAAATCCAGCCCTCAATGTTTTCAAGGGGAGACTGAATAGGCACTTGAGGGAAATAAAGTTACAGGGCTACGGGGATAGAGCGGGGGAATGGGGCTGATTGGATTGCTCTACAGAGGACCCGAATGGCCTCCTTCTGTGCCGTTATGACTCTATGGCCGTGATTTTGCAAATGGATGCGGCTTGGGAGTGGGTCAGCTAGTTTCCGGGTTCCAGTCCCGCTCCCAACTGCATCCGGCCCACGGACGTGATTTTACGTCGATTGGCCTTGTTAAGCCCGCCCTGTGGGCTTGCTGGCCAATTAAGAGGAAGCCGGTCAGATGACGTCATTTGATGATGCGTCATCTGCTGGTTTTCTTAAAGGGACCACGCACAATTTTTCTTTTTCAGCTCATTTCTCAGTGTTTGACAGCATTGAGGTGCTGCAAATACTGACAATCACTGTACAAAGGTGAGCTCTTGCACCCAGGCTCTCCAATGACTCCCTCCATAGGCTAGAACAGATGGCAGCTGCAGGTGAGGTTACAGAAGCGATCTGTCACTGGTGAGAGAGGTTCTCCCAATGAGGTGGCACTAGACAGCCAATTCAAAACTTGTTACCTACAGAAAAGTGTAAATGCATTAAAAATGATTTTCCCAACATTTTCTTTCCTCTGAAACTCACCAGTACACTATTGGATCCTTCACACCACTTCTGCAGCTGTTATCAATGCAGAAACATTACAGCAGACTCACAACCTGCCACACTTACCTGGCGTGGTGTCCGGACGTCAGGGAACCCGAGCCAGAAGTGGCAAAATTGAAAAAGAGCCTGTTAACAAGTATCAAGTATCTGTTAACAGCCAGGTAAGTGGCTATAATCCTCTTCCCGCCGCTAGGTGTCGGGTCCATGCGCAAATCGGGGACCCGACACTTGGGAAGATTGATTGGAGGCGGGTTGACAGCGGGTTTCCTGCCCGCTGTCAATCTTTGTGATTTTGACAGCGGTCCTGTCTCCAATCCCGCACTCTGGGGACCGGCAAAATTCCGGCCTATGTAATTCGATGTTAAACAATTGACAGACTCAAATTTTGTTCTTGATTCTCAATCACCCTGCTTACCATCAATCTACATTCAATTGCTTATTTCAAATCTAATTGAATGAGAAATTATTGTAGATCAGCATGGAGAGACTGAACGTTCTCATATAAACTGAAAAAGTGGTAATATTCGATAGAAACATTGAGGACCATTATTTTTTCAATTATGATTTCTTCGATGCAAAGCTTTTTAAAAAGAAATTGCTGAATTTTTTGAGGTAGGCTAAAGAGGCATTACATAGTGTCTGGTGTTCCTGTTCGTGCTCCTTTTAACCCTGGTGCTGGTCACACTAGGCCCATATGTGTCATGCAGAGACAAATGTTTAGGAGTGTAAATGAGGGGACTTGTTCCCTGGTCTTAGTTTAGTGAAACCAGCTCCTTTAATTTGAAGGCATGTTCAGAAATAATTATTTTGTGGGTTGACAATTCCGTTGGTTCCTCTAGCATGGCGAGTTTATATTGCAGCGATTGAAAGTGAGTCCTGCACTTCGAAAATACAAAACCACCTTGGGTCTCTGAAATTTCTACTGAAGGTGTGCCATGTCAAGTTTGTGTTGGTATATAGATATTAAGAGCCTGAAATTCCATGGGGAGGGGGTGGCAGGGAGTCTGACTGTAACTCTAGTAGGAGATCGTCGGAACCCCTGTGACAACAGCAGAGACCGAGATGTGCTGGTTCTTTGCTGTCTTTAAGAGTTTCCTAGTTGTCTTATAAGGAGCAAAACTTCCATCTGCTTCTTATAATACTAAGCTAGGAGTTCCTGCTCGTGAGTCTGGAGCAGTTACCGAGTGTTTCTGTGGCGTCTGGTATGCAGGGTGAGTGAAGGCATACTGGCCTCCACATGCAGTGCTGAGGCTAGGCATGCAGCCTGGACTCCGATGAGTTTAAAATTGTTTTTAAACAATATTATTCCAGATCCACACCCTTGCTCAGGATATGGTGGATATGCCAGGGTTTGTGGGGGTGAGCCTGGGCAACTTCGCCTCCCAGGTTCGAATGCTGGAGTATTTGGCAGTCATGGGCAGGCGGTTGCTAGAGATGCGCCTGACCCCTGCTAATGTGACACTTTACCAGTGACCTTACAAACTGCAGTAGGGTTAGTGCTGGAGGGCACCATCGGGCATGATCCTGGTATAACTGCTGGGATTTTGGGGCTGATCAGTATAATTATGCTTAAGGCTATTAAGGGGATTACAGCTGGAGTATTTATCTGCAATTCATACCCAATTGTTAATGTGCAATTTACCACCACCAGCAAGTTAGTGATTATGTGTAATTATGCACATTAAATGGCTCTATCAGGTAATTAACTACCTGACCTTCGATAATGAGTCTGACCTTATTTCTACTGGTCATAGCTAAACGAGAAGGACGACGTGACTGTTCCAATTCTGACCTCATTGAAAGTTAACTCAGCACCTGATCAGGGATTAAACGCGAGACCTCCCATTAGGTTCTGCTCCTGAGGGAGTCTCTGGAGTTGCTGTCATTTGCTGCATGCTCCATAACTTTGCTCTGCCAAGGGGGCAACCCTTAGAGCCAACTGCAGAGGAAGTCGTAGAGGTGCGGGAAGAACAACAGGAAGCTGAGGATGCTGAGGAAGAGCAAGGGCCACCAATCCTGCCAGCACTTTATGGCAGTAAATCATCGAGGAACGCTATGCTTGAATCATCCTTCACCTCTGCACCAACACTCCCTCCTACCACTATGTGCCCTTACACTCTTCAGATAAATACCTACAACTTCAGCACTAACACAGGTATTACTATTACTTCACTAGGCATAGCTAAATAAACACCATCCAAAGAAACAGTACTGGCTAAGAAACTGGCTCCAAATGCTTAATTTTACAACTGGGAAAAAAACATGTATTTAAACTCACTTTCGTGGGCTTTTTACAGAGGCCACTGTCGGGAGCGGAGAGAGCAGCAGCACAGTAAGTATTTAAACTCACTTTCACGGGCTTTTTTCAAAGGCCAGTGTCAGGAGCGGAGAGAGCAGCAGCACAGTAAGTATTTAAACTCACTTTCGCGGGCTTTTTTCAAAGGCTTACCAATCTCGCAGACCGGCGGCGGCGTTCCAGAGCCACGTCACAATTCAAAGAGTGACGCGCACAAGAGGAAGCAGCTGATTGGGTGAGTATGGCCAGGTGAGTATTTATACTACTCTATAGTTTGACAGTTAATGTTAATAGTTTATAAAGTTTAGAAGGTCCTAATTTTTGTGGTTATAGTTTCTAAGGTCTCTGTTGTGTAGCAGGGAGTGCTGGTATACAAGGGCCCTTGAGTATATCATTTAATTGTAGTGTAATTTGTGGTATTGATTTGAGTTTATTTAAATTAATTAAAGGGTAAGTCATGGCAGCACAGCTCAGCCGCGTGGCATGCTCCTCCTGCGCTATGTGGGAAATCAGGGACACTTCCTGTGTCCCTGTTGACTATGTGTGCGGGAAGTGTATCCAGCTGCAGCTACTGGCAGACCGCATTGCAGCGCTGGAGCTGCGAATGGATGCATACTGGAGCATTCGCGATGCTGAGGACATCGTGGATAGCACGTTTAGGGAGTTGGTCACACCGCAGGTAAAGGCTGCACAGGCAGGAAGGGAATGGGTGACCACCAGGCAGTGTAGTAGGCACAGGCAGGTAGTGCAGGGGTCCCCTGTGGACATCCCCCTCTCAAACAGATATACCACTTTGGATATTGTTGAGGGAGATGGCTTATTGGGGGAGGCAGCAGCAGCCAACTTCCTGGCACCATGGGTGGTTCTGCTGCACAGGACGGGAGGAAAAAGAACGGGAGAGCTATAGTGATAGGGGATTCTATTGTAAGGGGAATAGATAGGCGTTTCTGCGGCCGCAAACGAGACTCCAAGATGGTATGTTGCCTCCCTGGTGCAAGGGTCAAGGATGTCTCGGAGCGGCTGCAGGGCATTCTGGAATGGGAGGGTGAACAGCCAGTTGTCGTGGTGCATATAGGTACCAACGATATATAGGTAAAAAACGGGATGAGGTCCAAAAAGCTGAATATAGGGAGTTAGGAGGTAAATTAAAAAATAGGACCTCAAAGGTAGTAATCTCAGGATTGCTACCGGTGCCACGTGCTAGTCAGTGTAGAAATAGAAGGATATTTCAGATGAATACGTGGCTAGAGGAATGGTGCAAGGGGGAGGGATTCAAATTCTTGGGGACATTGGAACCGGTTCTGGGGGAGGTGGGACCAGTACAAACTGGATGGTTTGCACCTGGGCAGGACCGGGACCGATGACCTAGGGGGAGTGTTTGCTGGTGCTGTTGGGGAGTGTTTAAACTAAAATGGCAGGGGGTTGGGAACCTGTGCAGGGAAACAGAGGAAAGGGAAGCAAGGATAGAAGCAAAAGACAGGAAGGAGAAAAGCAAAAGTGGAAGGCAGAGAAATCAAGGGTGTAAATCAAACAGGGCTACAGTAAATAATAATTCGAAAAGGACTAAGAGTGTTAAAAAAACAAACCTGAAGGCTTTGTGTCTTAATAATGAGGAGCATTCGTAATAAGGTGGATGAATTAGCTGTGCAAATAGATGTAAACGGATATGATATAATTGGGATTACGGAGACATGGCTCCAGGGTGACCAAGGCTGGGAATTCAACATCCAGGGGTATTCAATATTCAGGAAGGACAGACAAAAAAGGAAAAGGAGGTGGGGTAGCATTGCTGGTTAAAGAGGAGATTAACACAACAGTAAGGAAGGATATTAGCTCTGATGATGTGGAATCTGTATGGGTAGAGCTGAGAAATACCAAGGGGCAGAAAAAGTTAGTGGGAGTTGTATACAGTCCCCCAAACAGTAATGCTGAGGTTGGGGATGGCATTAAACGGGAAATTAGAGACGCGTGCAATAAGGGCACAGCAGTTATCATGGGTGACTTTAATCTACATATAGATTGGGCTAACCAAATTAGTAACAATACTGTGGAGGAGGAATTCCTAGAGTGTATACGGGATGGTTTCCTGGACCAATATGTCGAGGAACCAACTAGAGATCAGGCCATCTTAGACTGGGTATTATGCAATGAGAAAGGATTAATTAGCAATCTTGTTGTGCGAGGCCCCTTGGGGAGGAGCGATCATAATATGATAGAATTCTTCATTAAGATGGAGTGTGAAGTAGTTGACTCAGAGACTAGGGTCCTGAATTTAAATAAAGGAAACTACGATGGTATGAGGCGCGAGTTGGCTAGGATGGATTGGGGAGCGTTACTTAAAGGGTTGACGGTGGATAGGCAATGGCAAACATTTAAAGATCGCATGGATGAACTACAGAATTTGTTCATCCCTGTTTGGCATAAAAATAAAACAAAAAAGGTGACTCAACCATGGCTAACAAGGGAAAGTAGGGTTAGCATAAGATCCAAGGAGAGGACATATAAATTGGCCAGAAAAAGCAGCAAACCTAAGGATTGGGAGCAGTTTAGGATTCAGCAAAGGATGACAAAGGAATTAATTAAGAGGGGGGCAATAGAATATGAGAGTAAGCTTGAAGGGAACATAAAAGCTGACTGTAAAAGCTTCTATAGATATGTGAAGAGAAAAAGATTGGTAAAGTCAAGCATAGGTCCCTTGCAGTCAGAATCAGGGGAATTTATAATGGGGAACAAAGAAATGGCAGACCAATTAAATACATACTTTTGTTCTGTCTTCACAAAGGAGGACACAAATAAACTCCCAGAGATGTTAGGGAACATAGGGTCTAATGAGAGGGAGGAATTGAATAAAATCAGTATTTGTAGGGAAATGGTGTTAGGGAAATTGACGGGATTGAAGGCCGATAAATCCCTAGGGCCTGATAATCTACATCCTAGGGTACTTAAGGAAGTGGCCCTAGAAATAATAGTTGAATTGCTGGTCATCTTTCAAAATTCTAGAAACTGTGGAACAGTTCCCATGGATTGGAGGGTAGCTAATGTACCCTCACTATTTAAAAAAGGTAGTAGAGAAAAAACGGGGAATTATAGACCGGTAAGCCTGACATCAGTAGTGGGCAAAATGCTACAGTCCATTATAAAAGATGTAATAGCAGAGCACTTGGAAAACAGTGACAGGATCAGACAAAGTCAACATGGATTTACAAAAGGTAAATCATGCCTGACTAATCTACTGGAATTTTTTGAGGATGTAACTGGTAGAATAGATAAGGGAGAACCAGTGGATGTGGTGTATTTGGACTTTCAGAAGGCTTTCGATAAGGTCCCGCATAAGAGATTAGCGTGCAAAGTTAAAGCACATGGGATTGGGGGTAAGGTACTGACTTGGATAGAGAACTGGTTGGCAGACAGGAAGCAAAGAGTTGGAAAAACGAGTCTTTTTCCGAGTGGCAGGCAGTGACTGGGGTACCGCAGGGATCGGTGCTTGGACCCCAGCTATTTACAATATATATTAATGATCCAGACGAGGGAACTAGATGTAATATCTCCAAGTTTGCAGATGACACAAAGCTGGGTGGGCGTGTGTGCTGTGAGGAGGATGCAGAGAAACTCCAGTATGATTTGGACAGGTTGGGTGATTGGGCAGATACATGGCAGATGCAGTATAATGTGGATAAATGCGAGGTTATCCACTTTGGTGGCAAAAACAGGAAGACAGATTATTATCTGAACGGCAATAGATTGGGAAAAGGGGAAGTGCAACAAGATCTGGGAGTCCTTGTGCACCAGGTGTTGAAGGTAAGCATGCAGGTGCAGCAGGCGGTTAAGAAGGCAAATGGTATATTGGCCTTCATAGCGAGAGGATTCGAGTACAGGAGCAAGGATGTCTTGCTGCAGTTGTACAAGGCCTTGGTGAGACCACACCTTGAGTATTGTGTGCAGTTTTGGTCGCCTTATCTGAGGAAGGATGTTCTTGCCATGGAGGGAGTGCAGCGAAGATTTACCAGACTGATACCTGGGATGGCAGGAATGATGTACGAAGAGAGATTGGGTCAATTAGGCTTATATTCGCTAGAGTTTAGAAGAATGAGAGGGGATCTCATTGAAACTTATAAAATTCTAACAGGACTAGACAGACTAGATGTTCCCGATGGCGGGGGAGTCCAGAACCAGAGGTCACAGTCTAAAGATAAGGGGTAAGCCATTTAGGACTGAGATGAGGAGGAATTTCTTCACCCAGAGAGTGGTGAACCTGTGGAATTCTCTACCACAGAAGGCAGTTGAGGCCAATTCATTAAATATATTCAAGAAGGAGATAGATATATTTCTTAAGGCTAAAGGGATCAAGGGATATGGGGAGAAAGCAGGGACAGGGTACTGAATTTGGATGATCAGCCATGATCTCATTAAATGGCGGAGCAGGCTTGAAGGGCCGAATGGCCTACTCCTGCTCCTATCTTCTATGCTTCTATGCAAACTAAAGGTCATCCCTGTGCAAACTCCTATTACCTGACCTAAGTGCTCTTTTGCCTAATCAGATGCTCCTGTGAGGCTCTACCCCAGTGGCTACAATGTAGGAGGTGGAAGGCTGCTGATCATCCACTCAGGGCACCTGAGATGTCCGTATTGGGCGACCTTGACAGCTATGGCTTTTAGAGGGCCCAGTTCCAGATTGCAGCATCTCAGTGGCACTGTGTCTGGTTGAGGGACTGGTGAGGGAGCATGCGTGTTGTCATCCTGAGAAAGAGCACAGCATGTGCCTCTCCTATGACGCCACTGCCACCTGCATGAGGCTGTGCCTCAGCACTCGCACTGCTCTGAGAGAACAGAGTGCAGGAATGATGAGATGGTTTGGAAGACCCTATTATCCATGCTTTCATTAATTCCTTGCAAGCTGGAGGAGATGCTGGAAACCAGAGCCACAATGGCAGCAGTCTGAGCTGTGAACCAAAGGCTCCATAACTGAGGGCCCTGCTGCAATGTGTATAGATGTGACCACACACTTCACGATTGGCTGCTTTGTTTCCATGCCCTGCGTAATGCCCTCACACCTGTTGGAGGCGGTCTTCCCCATATTGTCCGACATTGTATGCAGGCTCGCTGGCAGTTAGTCCATAGTGCTGAGAGATTGGTGGTGCACAGGCATTAGTGTTCTTTCATAGGCTAGGCCATTGAAGTCAACATCAGTGCCCTCTGGCAAGCTAGTTCCTGTGTTGTCCTATTCCCCTGCCCCTATTCCTGCGCATTGCTGCTCAGTGTATCTCCCAGTGCAGAACCCTATAACAGATCCTCTAAACAACATGGGTTGCCACATTGTGAGCTGATGCCTGTCAGGGTTAGGTCCAGTGATGGTGTGTTTTTAAAGAGCTGTTCTCCTCTCCCCTTCCTGCAACTGAGCTCACTGCTTGTGATGGTCCTGGAAAGAGATGATAGGGACAAAGGTCGGCAGAGACAGATGAGTGGCATCTCACAGCAGCACCACGTTGTCATGCAGAATTAGTTAGGGGGAGAGTTCAGCGAGGTTAGAAATAGATAATAAAATGGTCAAATGAGAGTAAGATGGCCAAACGCACTGTGGAGCATATCCTCCAGTCTCGCTAGTTGCAATGATTCTGACATGCCCTCTGCCCATTTATTTCAGTGCAGCCTCTTCCAATGGGCACAGGATTTGTAAGGATGGTGACACTCCTCCTGTCCACGTCTGCTCTTATTGTGCTGCAAGAAGAAAGGAAGTGTGTTAGTGTGTGGCCTGCTGAAAGGAAGGATATACTTGCCTTAGAAGCGGTGCAACGAAGGTTCACGAGATTGATTCCTGGGATGAGAGGGTTGTCCTATGAGGAGAGATTGAGCCTATACTCTCTGGAATTCCAAGAATGAGAGGTGATCTGATTGAAACAAATAAGATTCTGAGGGGGATTGACAGGATAGATGCCAAGAGATTGTTTCCCCTGGCTGGAGAGTCTAGAACTCGGGGGGTCATAATCTCAGGATAAGGGGTCGGCCTTTTAAGACTGAGATGAGAAGGAATTTCTTCACTTGAGGGTTGTGAATCTTTGGAATTCTCTGCCCCAAAGTGCTGTGGATGCTCAGTCGTTGAGTATATTCAAGGCTGAGATAGATAGATTTTTGGACTCTAGAGGAATCAAGGGATATGGGGATAGGGCAGGAAAGTGGAGTTGGGGTATAAGATCAGCCATGATCTTGTTGAATGGCGGAGCAGGCTCGAGGGGCCGTATGGCCTACTCCTAATTCTTATGTAGATGTAAGTTTCAGGGTAGAATAGTGTGGATGATGGGTGAAAGATGCTATGGGTGTGGGGAAGTGATTGTGAGGACAATAGCAAGAAAGAAAGACTTGCATTTATATAGCGCCTTTCATGACCACTGGACGTCCCAAAGTACTTTACAGCCAATGAAGCACTTTTTGAAGTGTAGTCACTGTTGCATTATAGGAAATGCGGCAGCCAATTTGCGCACAGCAAGCTCTCACAAACAGCAATGTTATAATGACCAGATAATCTGTTTTTTAGTGATGTTGATTGAGAGATAAATATTGGCCAGGATAACTCCCCTGCTCTTCTTCGAAATAGTGCCATGGGGTCTTTTACGTCCACCTGAGAGATGGTTTAACGTCACATCCGAAAGACAGCATCTCCGACAGTGCAGCACTCCCTCAGTGCTGCACTGGAGTGTCAGCCTAGATTTTTGTGCTCAAGTCGCTGGAGTGGGACAATGAACCCATGACCTTCTGACTCAGAGGCGATGGTGCTACCAACTGAGCCACAGCTGACATGACCAACTGAGCAGGTGCAGAGTGTGCAAGTAGCAGCAGGAGGTGGTTCACTGATTGCAGGAGAGTGATGGGAAGTGGGGGAGGGTATACTTCTGAGTTTTGGGGCTACAGGTTCTGTAGGACTAAGCAGAGAGTAAGATTCTTACCTTAGCAGCTCTGGTCAGTTCATTGAATTTGCTCCTTGCATTAACCTGTTCTGCCACCTCTGACCACTGATGCCGGGTTATTTGCCTTGGCACACTTCTCCCATAGGCTGGAAAGAGCAGCTCACTCCTCCTGGCCATCTTCTCCACAAGGACTTCCAAAGAAGTGTCTGAAAATTGGGTGCCCTTGTAGAACTTTTTCTAGATGCCATCCTCACTTTACAGCAATGACTGAAAGCAATATTTCAAACAGCCCAAAATGCACCTCCCCTTTAAGAGGTGCAGGCTGCCTTTAAATGGCATTACTGCCCACCCAATTTCTTGTCCCCCCAATTGGTGATCTGCCAATAAACTGCACGAGTAGTGCTGGCAGCTTGCCAATCACAATCAAATAAGTGCCGAGCAAAAATTGAGCTCGTCCCTCTCGCTGACTGGGCACGCAAAGTGGTCGCTACACCCATTTTCAGAAAAAGTTGACTTTCTCCCCAATTTTCTACTTTGATTCCAGGAAAACTTTCTCAAACTCTTAAGTATGTCATTGTTTTTTAGGGTGGTGTGTGAGATGGACTGGTATCTTATTTCTGTAAATACACTATAAGTAAAAAGTGTAATAGACAGGAGTAGTTAGCTCGATGTTGAAAGTGGCAAGACTTCCTCCTGTGGGACAATTGGCTTTTTCACTATCTGTTACTATTTCTATCTTTGTTCCTTGCTCTCCTTTACTTCTCAATTACACATTTCCATGTACCTGCTTTCCACACACCGTTGTCTTCTCTCAGTCATTAATTACACATCACTATCATTCATTTACTGCCAGTCTCTTTGATTGGGTTTCTCCTATTGCATCTGACTTTGTGTGTGTGTATCTTTTTTTTTTCCATTCTGTTAGTGTGTCTCCTCCAGTCTTGCTGCCTCGATTTCTTACTTCATATAATTCTGCATGTCCCTCTGCTGTAGTGTCACCTCCTTGGTCTACTCCACCTCCCTCATCCTCATACTACCCCTCAGTGACATCATCCGCAAGCATGGGCTGAGCTATCATATGTATGTTGATGACACCCAACTCTGCCTTTCCACCCTTTCTAACTTCCTCCAGCTCAACATCGAAGCCATTGTCTTTGGCCCCTTTGCCACTGATTCCATTTCCTTCCCAGGCCACTCTCAGCTTCAATCAGACGGTTTGCAATCTTGGCATCTTATTCAATCTTGAACTGAGCTTCAAATGCTCTATCCTTTTAATCATCAAGACCACTTACTTCTGCCTCTGCAACAGTGCCTACATTCACCCCTACCTCAGCCCACTACCGTTGAAATCTTTTGACATTCCTTTGTCACCTCCAGACTGGATTACTCTAACACTCTCCTTGCTTCAACTAAACTTCAACTTGTCCTAAATTCGGCCCACACTAAGTTCCGCTTGCTCATCACCCCTGCTTTCGCTGACCAACATTGGCTAACCATCCCACAGTGCATTACATTTAAAATCCACATCATGGTCTTTAAATCCCCCCATAGCCTCCCCACACCCTTATTCTGCAATCTCCTCCAGCCCTAAATTCGCCTCTGATCCCCATTTCTCTGATTCCTTCCTCCTTTTGTGTAACCATGGTGGCAGAGCCTTTAGCTACTGAACCCAACTCTCTGGAATTCCCTCCCTAAACCTCTTTCCTCTGACTCTTTTAAAATCCTTCTAAAAACCCAAGTCTTTTACTAAGCTTTTTGGCCATCCATCTTAATATCTTAATTTCTGGAACCTGAACTGAGTATGGCTGAGCAAGGTATTGATGAGTTGGTGTTGTTTGATGGAACTATTGATGACTTCTCCCATAACTTTGCTAATGACATAGAAGAGGACATACAAGGGCAATTTTCCACATTAAGATAGATGCTCGTGTCATAGATGCACTGGAATAGCTTAGCCGGTGTTGTGGATGGGGATGGGGATATTCATGGATCCTCCTCCTTCAGTTAGTTGGCTGATTGTTCATCACCGTTCTCAATTGAATCAGAAAGGACTACAGAGATTTTCTTTGATTCATTTGTTGTGGGAGTACTTGGCTCTGTTTATAGTCTGCTGCTTTTGGTAGTTAGCATGCAAGAAACCTGTGATGCAGCTTCACTAAATTGGTGCCCCATTCTAAGGTATGCTTGGTGCTGCTCATGTTACATACCTTTACACTTCCCAGGGCTGATCTTCCAGTATGATGGTTCTCTGACTGCATGTCTCTGGTTCATTGTATGCGTGTATCCTTCTCTATAGTCCCTTGTCCGTGTTTGACTCTAGTTGTTCGACTATATTTATCTGGATATCTGTATCTCTGTGGTTGTCCTTTTCTCTGTCTGTGTGCATACGTCTGTCTCTGGTTCCTTCTCTGTGGTTGTCTTGACTGTTTCTTTCTGGTTGACTTGATCTCTCTTTGGTTGTATTTCTCTGTTCATCTCTCTCTGGTTCTTTGTCTCTCTGTGATCATCTCTCAGGGAGTCTGACTGAGCATATTCAAGGCTGAGAGAAACAAAGACTCAGCATCAACAACCCTCTGGGGCAGAGATTTCCAAAGATTCACATCACTGAGTGAAGAAATTCCTCCTCATCTCGGTCTTAAATGGCCTACCACTTATCCTGAGACTATGCCCCCTAGTTCTAGACACTCCAGCCAGGGGAAACAACCTCTCAGCATTTACCCTGTCAATCCCCTTCAGAATCCTGTATGTTTCAATTATATCACTTCTCATTCTTTTGAACTCCAGAGAGTGTAAGCCCATTCTACACAATCTCTCATCATAGGACAGCCCTCTCATCCCAGGAATCAATCTAGTGAACCTTCGTTGCACTGCCTCCAAGGCAAGTATATCTTTCCTTAGAAGATGAGACCAAAACTATGCACAGTACTCCAGGTGTGGCCTCACCAAGGCCCTGTACAATTGTAGCAAGACTTCCTTTCTCTTATGCTCCAACCCCCTTGCAATAAAGGCCAACATGCCAATTGCCTTCCTTATTGCTTGCTGTACCTGCATGCTAGCTTTCTGTGTTTGTTGCATGAGGACACCCAAATCTCTCTGAACACCAACATTTAAAAGTTTCTCACCATTTAAAAAATATTCTGTTTTTCTATTCTTCCTACCAAAGTGAATAATCTCACATTTCCCTACATTATACTCCATCTGCCACCTTACTGCCCTTTGCAGACTCTCTGTTCTTCTCACAGCTTACTGTCCCACCTAGCTTTGTATCATCAGCAAACTTGGATACATTACACTGGGTCCCTTCATCTAGGTCATTAATATAGATTGTAAATAGCTGAGGCCCCAGCACTGATCCTTGTGGCACCCACTAGTTACAGCCTGCCAACCTGAAAAAGACCCATTTATCACTACTCTCTGTTTTCTGTCTGTTAACCAATCCTCTATCCATACTACTATATTACCCCCAACCCCATGAGCCCTAATCTTGTGTAATAGCCTTTTATGTGGCACCTTATCGAATGCCTTTTGGAAATCCAAATATACTACATCCACTGGTTCCCCTTTATCTACCCTGCTAGTTACATCCTCAAAAATCTCTAATAAATTTGTCAAACACGATTTCCCTTTCATAAAATCATGTTGACTCTGCCTAATCATGTTATGATTTTCTAAGTGCCCCAATACCACTTCCTTAACAATGGATTCCAGCATTTCCTCAACGACTGATGTCAGGCTAACTGGCCTGTAGTTCCCTGTTTTCTCTCTCCCTCTTGAATAGCGGTGTTACATTTGCTACCTTCCAATCCGCTAGGACCTAGGGAATTTTGGAAGATCAAAATCAATGCATCCACTATCACTACAGCCACCTCTTTTAGAACCCTAGAATGTAGGCCGTCAGGTCCAGGGGATTTGTCAGCTTTTAGTCTCATTAGTTTCTCTAGTACTTTTTCTCTACTTATATTAATTACATTAAGTTCCTCACCCTCATTAGACCATTTTTGATATGCTTTTTATGTCTTCTACTGTGAAAACAGATACAAAATATTTGTTTAATATTTCTGCCATTTCCTTATTCCCCACAATAATTTCTCCTGTCTCAGCCTCTAAAGGACCAATGTTTACTTTTGCTACTCTCTTCCTTTTTACATACTTATAGAAGCTCTTACAATCTGTTTTTATATTTCTAGCTAGTTTTCTCTCATTCTATTTTTTCCTTTTTTATCAATTTTTTGGTCATCCCTTGCTGGTTTCTGAAACTTTCCCAATCCTCAGGCTTACTACTATTTTTCACAACATTATAAGCTGCTTCTTTCAATCTAATGCTATCCTTAACTTCTTTAGTTAGCCACATGTGGATCACGTTTCCCATGGAGTTCTGGTTTCTCAATGGAATGTATTTTTGTTGAGAATTATGAAATATTCCTTTAAATGCTAGCCACTGCTTATCTACCGCTATACCTTTTGATCTATTTTTCCAATCTGCCTTAGCCAACTCGCCCCTCATACCTATGTAATTGGCTTCATTTAAGTTTAACAGTCTAGTTTCAGACTTAGGCAAGTCACTCTCAGAATTTCACATTAAGTTTATCATATTATGATCACTCTGCCCCAGAGGATCCTTTACTATGAGATTGTTAATTAACCCTGTCTCATTACACAATGGAAGATCTAAAATAACCTGTTCCCTGGTTGGTTCCATGATATATTGTTCTAGGAAACTGTCCCGAATGCATTCCATGAACTCGTCCTCCAGACTATCTTTGCCAATTTGATTTGTCCAGTCTATATGAAGATTAAAGTCCCCCACGATTATAGCATTACCTTTGTTCCAAGCTCCTACTATTTCTTGATTAATATTCTGTCCAACAGTATAGCTACTGTTAGGGGGCCTATATACTACTCCCACCTGCCTCTTGTTATTCCTTATCTCCACCCAAACTGATTCTACTTCCTGATCTTCCGAGCCAAAATCCTTTCTCTCTACTGTCCTTATGTCATTCTTTATTATCATGGCTACCCCCCCCTCCTTTTCCATTCTGCCTGTCTTTTTGAAACGTCAAGTACCCTGGAACATATAGTTCCCAACCTTGGTCACCTTGCAACCACGTCTCTGTAATGGCTATTAGATCAACCCCATTTATCTCTCTTTGTGCCACTAGTGAGTCTATCTTGTTACGAATGCTTCGTGCATTCAGATAAAGAGCCTTTAATTTAAATTTTTTACCCTTATTCCCTTCTTTGACCTTATTCTCTGCTACACTGCTACCTTTAAACTCTCTGTCCCTTCCTGTCACACTCTGCTTATTTTTACCCAAATCTCACATGCATGTTGTGGGTTGGGTGTGTGTGTGTGTATGTCTGTCTCAAAGGCTTATGCTCTGGGTTACTTATTTCTCAACAACAACAACAATTTGCATTTATGTAATGCCTTTAACATGGAAAAATATCTCAAGAAGCTTCACAAGAGATGTAATTAAAAAGCAACTCTGGGTTTACCTCTCATTCTGAAGTTGCTTCTCTATGGCTTTCTCTCTGGGATTGTGTGTGTGCCTCTCTCAGGTAGTTTCTCTTTTTCTATCCTTCTGAGGTTGTCTTTCTCTTTCATTCTCTCCCCCATTGTTTGTCTCTCTCTGTCGATCTCATTCTCTCCAGGGATTGATGTCTTTTTCTTTTACTGTCTTTTTCTAGTTCTCTATCTCTCTCTCTCCAGCTGAACTTCTCTCACTCTGGGTGTGACTCCATCTGGTTGTCTCTCTCTTCTTGGGTCTGTCTCCTGATGGTTGTGTGTGTCTAATTCCTGCCTTTGTGTCGCTCTCTGAGCTTGTCTCACTCTCTCTCGGCTTACCTCCCACTGATTGTGTCTCTCTCTCCAGAGGGACTCTTGCCGAGTGTGAGTGTGTCCAGCTGAGCTTCTCCCATTCTGGGCTTGACGCCGTCTGATTCTCGCTCTCTCTTTGGGCTTGTTTCCCTCAGGTTGTGTGTGTCCTTCTGTCCCCCTCTCACCTTGTGTCCCTCTGGCAGAGTGTGTGTGTCCCTCTCTCTTGGTTTGTCTCACTCTGTCTCTTGCTCACTGGTTCCTTGTCTGTTTCTCTCTCGAAGTTTGTCTCCCTCTGGTTGTGTGTCTCTCTAAATTTGTCTCCCTCTTGATGTGTCTCTCTCGAAGCTCGTCTCCCTCTGATCCTCTGGCTCTTTAAGCTGGTCTCCCTCTGATTGTCTCTCTTTCACTCTCTCTCTAAGTTTGCCTCTCTAAGGTTGTGTCCCTTGGGTTGTGTGCGTTTCTGTCTCTCTCTAAGCTCTCTCCCTCCGATTCTGTCTGTCTCTTCAAGCTTGTCTTGCTCTTGTTCTGTCAATCCCTCTAAGCTTGACTCATGGCTGTGTGTGTATGTCTCTCTAAGCCTGTCTCCCTCTGTTTGTGTGAGTGTGTCTGTCTCTCTTCCTCTCTAAGGTTGTCTGGTTCTGTTAATCCCTCTAAACTAGTCTCCTGGCTGTGAGTGTCTGCCTCTCTCTAAGCTTGTCTTCCTCTGGTTGTTTCTCGCCAAGGTTGTGTCCCTCGATTTGTGTGTCTCTCTCTCTCTAAGCTTGTCTCCCTCTGGTTCTGTCAATCTCTCCAAGTTTGTCTCCTTGTTGTGTGTGTCTGCCTCTCGCTAAGCTTGGCTCCCCCCTGGTTATGTGTGTCTGTCTGTCTCTCTAAGTCTGTCTGTCTAACATAAGAAATAGGAACAGGAGTAGCCATACGGCCCCTTGAGCCTGCTCCGCCATTCAATAAGATCATGGCTGATCATCGACCTCAACTCCACTTTCCCGCCCGATCGCCATATCCCTTGATTCCCCTAGAGTCCAAAAATCATACCGTCTCCCTCTAGTTGTCTCTCTCTCTCTCTCTCTCTTTAATCTTGTTTCCCCACCCCCCTCTCTCTCCCTAAGCTTGTCTCCCTCTGGTTGTATCTCTCTCGGTAAGCCTGTCTGTCCCTAGCTGTCTCTCTCGAAGCCTGTCTGTCTCTGACTATCTCTCTCGAAGCCTGTCTGTCTCTCTCTCTGTCTCGAAGCCTGTCTGTCTCTCTCTCTCTCTCTCTCGAAGCCTGTCTGTCTGTCTCTCTCTCTCTCTCTCTCTCTCAGCCTGTCTGTGTCTCTCTCTCTCTCTCTCGAAGCCTGTCTGTCTCTCTCTCTCTCTCGAAGCCTGTCTGTCTCTCTCTCTCTTTCAAAGCCTGTCTGTCTCTCTCTCTCTCTCTCTCAAAGCCTGTCTGTCTCTCTCTCTCTCTCTCTCAAAGCCTGTCTGTCTCTCTCTCTCTCTCGAAGCCTGTCTGTCTCTCTCTCTCTCTCGAAGCCTGTCTGTCTCTCTCTCTCTCGAAGCCTGTCTGTCTCTGACTATCTCTCTCGAAGCCTGTCTCTCTCTCTCTCTCTCTCGAAGCCTGTCTGTCTCTCTCTCTCTCTCTCGAAGCCTGTCTGTCTGTCTCTCTCTCTCTCTCGAAGCCTGTCTGTCTCTCTCTCTCTCTCTCTCTCGAAGCCTGTCTGTCTGTCTCTCTCTCTCGAAGCCTGTCTGTCTCTCTCTCTCTCTCGAAGCCTGTCTGTCTCTCTCTCTCTCTCTAAGCCTGTCTGTCTCTCTCTCTCTCGAAGCCTGTCTGTCTCTCTCTCTCTCTCGAAGCCTGTCTGTCTCTCTCTCTCTCTCTCTCTCGAAGCCTGTCTGTCTCTCTCTCTCTCTCTCGAAGCCTGTCTGTCTCTCTCTCTCTCTCTCTCTCTCGAAGCCTGTCTGTCTCTCTCTCTCTCTCGAAGCCTGTCTGTCTCTCTCTCTCTCTCTCTAAGCCTGTCTGTCTGTCTCTCTCTCTCTCGAAGCCTGTCTGTCTCTCTCTCTCTCTCGAAGCCTGTCTGTCTCTCTCTCTCTCTCGAAGCCTGTCTCTCTCTCTCTCTCTCTCTCGAAGCCTGTCTCTCTCTCTCTCTCTCAGCCTGTCTCTCTCTCTCTCTCTCTCTCTCTCAGCCTGTCTGTCTCTCTCTCTCTCTCTCTCAGCCTGTCTGTCTCTCTCTCTCTCTCTCGAAGCCTGTCTGTCTCTCTCTCTCTCTCTCTCTCTCTCGAAGCCTGTCTGTCTCTGACTATCTCTCTCGAAGCCTGTCTGTCTCTCTCTCTGTCTCGAAGCCTGTCTGTCTCTCTCTCTCTCTCGAAGCCTGTCTGTCTCTCTCTCTCTCGAAGCCTGTCTGTCTCTGACTATCTCTCTCGAAGCCTGTCTCTCTCTCTCTCTCTCTCGAAGCCTGTCTGTCTCTCTCTCTGTCTCGAAGCCTGTCTGTCTCTCTCTCTCTCTCTCAGCCTGTCTCTCTCTCTCTCTCTCAGCCTGTCTGTCTCTCTCGCTCTCTCTCTAAGCCTGTCTGTCTCTCTCTCTCTCTTGAAGCCTGTCTGTCTCTGACTATCTCTCTCGAAGCCTGTCTGTCTCTCTCTCTGTCTCGAAGCCTGTCTGTCTGTCTCTCCATCTCTCTCAGCCTGTCTGTCTCGCTCTCTCTCAAAGCCTGTCTCTCTCTCTCTCGAAGCCTGTCTCTCTCTCTCTCTCTCGAAGCCTATCTGTCTCTCTCTCTCTCTCTCTCTCGAAGCCTGTCTGTCTCTCTCTCTCTCGAAGCCTGTCTGTCTCTCTCTCTGTCTCGAAGCCTGTCTGTCTCTCTCTCTCGCTCTCGAAGCCTATCTGTCTCTCTCTCTCTCGAAGCCTGTCTGTCTCTCTCTCTCTCGAAGCCTGTCTGTCTCTGACTATCTCTCTCGAAGCCTGTCTGTCTGTCTCTCTCTCTCGAAGCCTGTCTGTGTCTCTCTCTCTCTCTCTCGAAGCCTGTCTGTCTCTGACTATCTCTCTCGAAGCCTGTCTGTCTCTCTCTCTCTCTCTCGAAGCCTGTGTGTCTCTCTCTCTCTCGAAGCCTGTGTGTCTCTCTCTCTCTCGAAGCCTGTCTATCTCTCTCTCTCGGAGCCTGTCTCTCTCTCTCTCTCTCTCTCTGAGCCTGTCTCTCTCTCTCTCTCTCTCCCTCTCTCGGAGCCTGTCTCTCTCTCTCTCTCTCTCTCGGAGCCTGTGTCTCTCTCTCTCTCGGAGCCTGTCTCTCTCTCTCTCTCTCGGAGCCTCTCTCTCTCTCGGAGCCTCTCTCTCTCTCTCTCGCTCTCTCTCTCTCTCGGAGCCTGTCTCTCTCTCTCTCGCTCTCTCTCTCTTGGAGCCTGTCTCGCTCTCTCTCTCTCGGAGCCTGTCTCGCTCTCTCTCTCTCTCTCGGAGCCTGTCTCGCTCTCTCTCTCTCTCTCTCTCGGAGCCTGTCTCTCTCTCTCTCTCTCGGAGCCTGTCTCTCTCTCTCGCTCTCTCGGAGCCTGTCTCTCTCTCTCTCTCTCTCTCTCGGAGCCTCTCTCTCTCTCTCGGAGCCTGTCTCTCTCGCTCTCTCTCTCTCGGAGCCTGTCTCTCTCGCTCTCTCTCGGAGCCTGTCTCTCTCTCTCTCTCTCGCAGCCTGTCTCTCTCTCTCTCTCTCTCTCTCTCTCTCGGAGCCTGTCTCTCTCTCTCTCTCTCTCGCTCTCGAAGCCTCTCTCTCTCTCTCTCTCGAAGCCTGTCTGTCTCTCTCTCTCTCGAAGCCTGTCTGTCTCTGACTATCTCTCTCGAAGCCTGTCTGTCTGTCTCTCTCTCTCGAAGCCTGTCTGTGTCTCTCTCTCTCTCTCTCGAAGCCTGTCTGTCTCTGACTATCTCTCTCGAAGCCTGTCTGTCTCTCTCTCTCTCTCTCGAAGCCTGTGTGTCTCTCTCTCTCTCGAAGCCTGTGTGTCTCTCTCTCTCTCAAAGCCTGTCTATCTCTCTCTCTCGGAGCCTGTCTCTCTCTCTCTCTCTCTCTCTCTCTCTCTGAGCCTGTCTCTCTCTCTCTCTCTCTCCCTCTCTCGGAGCCTGTCTCTCTCTCTCTCTCTCTCTCGGAGCCTGTCTCTCTCTCTCTCTCGGAGCCTGTCTCTCTCTCTCTCTCGGAGCCTGTCTCTCTCTCTCTCGGAGCCTGTCTCTCTCTCTCTCTCTCGGAGCCTCTCTCTCTCTCGGAGCCTCTCTCTCTCTCTCTCTCGCTCTCTCTCTCTCTCGGAGCCTGTCTCTCTCTCTCTCGCTCTCTCTCTCTTGGAGCCTGTCTCGCTCTCTCTCTCTCGGAGCCTGTCTCGCTCTCTCTCTCTCTCTCTCGGAGCCTGTCTCGCTATCTCTCTCTCTCTCTCTCGGAGCCTGTCTCTCTCTCTCTCTCTCGGAGCCTGTCTCTCTCTCTCGCTCTCTCGGAGCCTGTCTCTCTCTCTCTCTCTCTCTCGGAGCCTCTCTCTCTCTCTCTCTCGGAGCCTGTCTCTCTCTCTCTCTCTCTCTCGGAGCCTGTCTCTCTCGCTCTCTCTCGGAGCCTGTCTCTCTCTCTCTCTCTCGGAGCCTGTCTCTCTCTCTCTCTCTCTCTCTCTCGGAGCCTGTCTCTCTCTCTCTCTCTCTCTCTCTCTCGGAGCCTCTCTCTCTCTCTCTCTCTCGGAGCCTGTCTCTCTCTCTCTCTCGGAGCCTGTCTCTCTCTCTCTCTCGGAGCCTGTCTCTCTCTCTCTCTCGGAGCCTGTCTCTCTCTCTCTCTCGGAGCCTCTCTCTCTCTCTCTCTCTCTCTGAGCCTGTCTCTCTCTCTGAGCCTGTCTCTCTCTCTCTCTCTCTCTCAGCAATGAGACATGGGTGTCCTTGTGCACCAGTCGCTGAAGGTAAGCATGCAGGAGCAGCAGGCGGTTAAGGCGGCAAATGGCATGTTGGCCTTCATAGCGAGAGGATTCGAGTACAGGAGCAAGGATGTCTTGCTGCAGTTGTACAGGGCCTTGGTGAGACCACACCTTGGGGGAAAAATTAGGTCGCGCCCCGTTTGGGGCGCAAATATCGTCTGGACGCAAAAATTAGCGCCTGGCGCTAATTATCGCCACTGACTGGAAACTTCACTTTTACCGCCCCGGGAGGTGAGTGGAGCGCTAAATCAGGCGCTGCACACCTGTCTTAAGGCGCAAAGGCCGAGCAGTGAGGCGCTAACTCAGCGCGCGAGCGCAGCACAGGTGCTGCCAGTTAGCGAGGGAACACAGACACACTGGCGCCGGCCAGTTCTTAAAGCGGGGGGGCCAACTTGCTCCCCAGCCACACCCTGCTCATTGCAGCCTTGAATCTCGGCCTGGAGAGACCTGTGAATCCATTTTGCTGCCAAGGATGGAGAGGGTGAGAGAACGAGCTCAGCGCTTCACCGAGCGGGCCTTGGATGCTCTGGTTGGCGCGGTGGAGCGCAGAAGATGTATACTCTTCCCTGAGAGTTGCAGGAGGCCTTTGCCACGCGAGTACAGAAGAGTGTGGAGGGAGGTGGCTCAGAGCGTCTCCTCCAGGAGCATGGTGCCCAGGACCCATGTTCAATGCCGCAAAAAGTTCAACGACCTCACTCGGGTCGTCAGGGTGAGTGGCTTTTTCTCAATACCTCTCCATCCCTCCATCTCAACCTCACTCTATGGCCAGAGGGTCTTAAAACCCCAATGCACAACACTCATCCAACACCTATGGCCCTTTCATGAAACACACACACACATTCCACACTTTGCATACAGTAAGGGCTATTCACCTATGGGAGGCACATCAGGCAAGACCATGGCTGCATACAGTAAGGGCTATTCACCTATGGGAGGCACATCAGGCAAGACCATGGCTGTATATTTACTCAGATGCTGTCCTTTTACTTGCAGGCCAAGCTGGCGCATAATAGGAGACAGCAGCAACGGACAGGTGGAGGGCGGCCTCAGCTGCAACCCCTCAGCGATCTTGAGGAGCGCGTCCACAGGATTGTGGCAAGCCGGGTGATCGGTCCCGTCGCCACTGGAGACGCCGACCCCGTTCTGGACAGCAATGGTAAGGTCATCACCTTTTTGTCCTCTGTCCTTCCACTTGTCCCTCACAACACCAGCCTTTGACACTTTCAATCCAACTTGCTAATTCGCTGCACTTATTCCTCCCTTACTGCCACCCTGTCCTCACGCTAAAGCCACTCTTGTACCTCCCTGCTTTCAGACGGTCGTTGGATGCGCCAGGCGGTAAGGCAGGGGGCGCCACTCAATTTCCGCTCCGGGGCGCCACAAGGGCGTTGCACCATGGAATGACGTCACAATCTGCGCGCGCAGGTGGTCGCGGCGGTAAAGTTTAGCGCCGCCGCACAATGTCTAGTTAAGTTCCCGAGCGGCGCAAACATCGCTGCGCCCGGGCGCTAGCGGCTTTGCGCCCCATTAGCGCCCTCTTAAGGCGCTAACGGGAGGCGCAACCAACTGAATTTTTCCCCCCTTGAGTATTGTGTGCAGTTTTGGTCGCCTTATCTGAGGAAGGATGTTCTTGAGAGGGAGGGAGTGCAGCGAAGATTCACCAGACTGATACCTGGGATGGCAGGAGTGACGTATGAAGAGAGATTGGGTCAATTGGGCTTGTATTCGCTAGAGTTTAGAAGAATGAGAGAGGATCTCATTGAAACTTATAAAATTCTAACAGGACTAGACAGACTAGATGCAGGAAGGATGTTCCCGATGGTGGGGGAGTCCAGAACCAGAGGTCACAGTCTAAAGATAAGGGGTAAGCCATTTAGGACTGAGATGAGGAGGAATTTCTTCACCCAGAGAGTGGTGAACCTGTGGAATTCTCTACCACAGAAGACAGTTGAGTCCAATTTGTTGTGTTTTGAGATTGCTTTTGACCCAGTCCCCCGGCCATACAGAGAGGGAGGGGCTGGAGCCTGAGGGGGAAGTTCAGGAGAGTTTTGTCCCCTACCTCATGGAGAGAGGTTTGGCTGTCTGTTACAGTTCTGGTTTGGCTGTCTGTTACAGTTCTTAATGTAATGTCCTATTTACAGTGTTTTAATAAATAGTAAAAAGACATCCTGTCTCCTTGACTAATGAATGTTAGGTCAAGATGTAAAACTGGCGACAAGGCGGTTGTCGGACTCTCTAGAAGGACGGAGATAGACGCGAACCTACGAATCCGATATTGGATATTGCGACGAGCAGGCCACCCAGCTAATAACATCCAGCCAACTAACGTGAGTTTAGCTATTGTAACTCTGACCACGTGGATCTTAAAGGGACAGCGCACATTAACACGATGACGGCCTTGGGACGTATTGAAGAGTTCTCTGGGGATGAGGACAGTTCATGGGAGGAATACGCAGAAAGACTGGGGTGTTTCTTGGAGGCCAATGACAAAGAAGAGAAGAAGCGCTCAGTGTTGCTCAGTGTATGCGGAGCGGCTACTTACTCTGTCCTGCGTTCATTGGTGGTTCCTCGTAAACCTGGTGAGGTGGATTATGAGGACTTGATAGAAATACTGCAGCAACATTTCAACCCAAAACCCTCAGAAATTGTGCAGCGTTTCCATTTTCACAATTGTAAACAACAGCCTGGACAATCTATTTCAAGGTACATTGCTGAGTTGAGGAAACGCTCGGTACATTGTAATTTTGGTGACCATTTAGATAATATGCTCCGTGATCGGATTGTGTGTGGAGTGCTGGACTCGGCATTGCAGAAACAGCTGTTAGCGGACAAGGCCCTGACGTTCCGACTGGCCGAGGAGAAGGCTTTAGCAGCAGAGGCTGCGTCGATGAACACAGGTATGCAACGTATAGAAGCAGCGCCACCTCGGGCCGCCGAGGGTGTGCACAAGACCACACACGCAGCTGATGCTGCGAGTGACAGGGAGGCAACTAAACAGACAGGAAGAAAATGTTTCCGCTGTGGGGCTCTCCATGGTGCCACTACATGCAAATTTGTGTCAGCGGTATGTCATTTCTGTAAGAAAAGAGGACACATAGCTCGTGTCTGCATGAAGAAAGCTCAGGCTGCTGCAGCAGAGCCAACACAAGCATTGCAGACACACACCCTGACACGGGAGGACAACGATGAGTATACAGTGTATACCACGGAAGCTGAGCAGCGACACCACAGACGGTGGGGATACACAGCAAATGTGATCGTGAATGGGGCACCACTCGGCATGGAGGTGGATTCAGGCTCAGCGTGTTCGTTGATAAGTGAAGAGACTTACAATAGGCTGTGGCCAAGTGAACCCCCGGTGATGGTTCAGGTCAGTGGCGTGCTACGGCAGTGGTCCCAAGCCCAACTCCAAGTGCTGGGTATGATTCATGTGAAA
Source organism: Squalus acanthias (assembly GCA_030390025.1). Lineage (NCBI taxonomy): Eukaryota > Metazoa > Chordata > Chondrichthyes > Squaliformes > Squalidae > Squalus > Squalus acanthias. The sequence continues at coordinate 221,474 of JASTWF010000422.1, forward strand.
GTTAAGTATCGGACAGTCAAGGACACACTTCCGCTTTATGTGGTGGCGGGGCAGGGCACAAGCCTGCTGGGCAGAGATTGGTTTGAGCCCCTTGGTATTGGAGTGACAGGAGTACACACGGTACAGCGACAGCCCATAATGCCTATGTTGGAGAACTATGAAGAGGTTTTTGGTGAGCTCGGGGCCTGTCGGGGACCGCCAGTCTCAATCGAAGTGGACCCAGGGGTAGCGCCTAAGTTCTTCAAGGCGCGACCAGTTCCTTTTGCGTTGCGCAAGAAGGTGGATGAGACCCTGGATAAGCTGGTGAACCAAGGGGTTCTTATACCAGTGAAGAACTCCCGTTGGGCCACCCCTATCGTGCCCATTGCAAAGAAGGATGGGGGCCTGCGAATCTGTGGAGATTACAGATGTACGGTTAATACTGCTGTGCTACCAGATGTGTATCCCTTACCAACAGTTACAGAGCTGTTTTCAACACTGGCTGGAGGCACCCTGTTCACCAAGCTGGATCTCAAGCAAGCATACCAGCAACTGGTCCTGGATGAAAAGTCAGCCGAGCTATTGACAATCAACACCCACAGAGGACTTTTCCGAGCCGCAAGGCTGCAGTTTGGGGTGTCGACGGCTGTGGCAATCTTTCAGAGGTTCATGGACACCCTGTTGGCTGGTGTTCCGGGAGTTCAGCCTTACCTGGATGACATACTGATTACAGGCAAGACACAGGAAGCCCATGATGAGCGGCTGCAGGAAGTACTACGCCGGCTGGCTGAGGTAGGACTACGCCTTCAGAAGGAGAAATGTGTGTTCGCTGCCAATGGGGTGGAGTTCTTGGGATTCCGAGTGGACAAAGACGGTGTGCATCCAACTACGGAGAAGGTGGAGGCTATCAGGAGCGCTCCCAACCCCAAGAACAAGACCGAACTGCAGGCATTCCTCAGACTGTTAAACTTCTACAGTTGTTTTCTCAAGGGCAAAGCCACAATCTTAGAGCCACTGCACAGGCTGTTAGACCAAGCAACAGTGTGGAACTGGACCTCAGATCATGAAACAGCCTACAGACAGGCAAAGGAACTGCTACAAGCAGATAAGGTTCTGGCACACTATGATGAAAACAAACCATTGGTGTTGGTGTGTGCTGCCTCACCATACGGGCTGGGAGCTCTATTGGGTCACATAGAGCCAGATGGCCGGGAGGCGCCTATCAGTTTTGCCTCAAGAACACTCTCAACAACAGAACGTAACTACGCCCAGATTGACAAGGAGGCCTTAGCCATCATATTTGGGGTAAAGAAGTTCAGCCAGTACCTGTTAGGGAGACAGTTCGTCATCTACACGGACCACAAGCCACTCTTGGGGCTCCTGCATCACTCCAAGCCCATGCCCCTGATCATATCACCGCGTATGCTTCGGTGGAGTCTGATGTTGGGGGTCTACAGTTATGAACTTTGCTACAGGCCTGGGAAGATGCTGGCTAATGCTGATGCTCTGAGTCGCTTGCCTTTGAACCGGCCGATGGCTGAGACGCCACCACCCCTGGAGGTGCTGCTACTGGAGCAGGTCCCGGAGGCCCCACTCCATGCCCAGCGGATTGGCAGCCTCACACAGAAGGATCCAGTCTTATCACGGGTGCTACGCTGGCTGCTGCACGGCTGGCCCTCCGAGGTCCAGGAGGAGCGTTTCAAGCCCTTCGTTCAGAGGCGCCATGAAATGTCTGCACACAGGAACTGCGTGCTCTGGGGAAGCCGTGTGGTGGTTCCTGCCGCCGCAAGAGAGGAGGTGCTGAAAATGCTGCATGACTCACACCCTGGGATTGTGCACATGAAGGCGTTGGCGAGAAGCTACGTTTGGTGGCCGGGGTTGGACCAAGACGTGGAGGAGGTGGTAAAGAGCTGTGAGACATGTCAGCTGACCCACCATAGCCCACCCAAGGCTCCCCTTCACCCCTGGGAGTGGACCACTCGTAAATGGTCAAGACTCCACGTTGACTTTGCAGGGCCTTTTCAGGGGAAGGTCTTTTTAATAGTGGTGGATTCGCATTCGAAATGGCTGGAGGTGGCTATTATGAACTCCATGACATCCAGGGCAGTGATCAACACGTTGCGTTTGCTGTTTGCCACACATGGGGTCCCCGACGTGCTGGTTTCAGACAATGGAGCAGCCTTCACGTCAGCGGAGTTCAAGGCTTTTGCAAGCAGAAACGGGATCCGCCACGTGACCACAGCACCCTATCACCCCTCTAATGGGCAGGCAGAGAGGATGGTGCAAACCACAAAAGAGGCACTGGTGAGGATATCGGTGGGGGACTGGCAAACCAGATTGGCCAGGTTCCTGTTATCACAGCATACCACACCAAACTCAGCAACGGGGAAGAGTCCTGCTGAGATGCTGATGGGTCGCCGGCTGGCGACTGCACTGGACCGGCTACACCCGGACTACAAGGACGAGATGCACACAAAACAAGAGGTGCTGGCTAAGAAGCACCAGGGCACCGCCAGGCAGTTCGAGCCGTCAGAGACTGTGTTTGCCCGTTGCTATACAGGAGGAGACAAATGGATGCCTGCCGTGGTGGAGCAGGCCACGGGTCCCCTGTCGTACAGCGTCCGTACACCTGATGGCCAGCTACACAGACGCCACGTAGACCAGCTACGGGGTCGTACTCCAGCGAGAGTAACTGAGACATCAAAGGCTAGACCATTGTCTCCGCCACCTCTGCCAAGCAGTGACGGCCTGCTTCCTGCAACAACGACGGAAGCCACGTCCACAGAGGGTGTCATAGAGTCATCAACCACGGAGGAAGGTTTTCCTGCGGCTAACAGTGACACCCCGAATATGCCTGTCCCGCGGCGCTCAAGTCGAGTTAAATTCCGTCCCAGACGTCTGGAAGACTAAGGGGTTTTATCTGGGGGAAAGGAGTGTTGTGTTTTGAGATTGCTTTTGACCCAGTCCCCCGGCCATACAGAGAGGGAGGGGCTGGAGCCTGAGGGGGAAGTTCAGGAGAGTTTTGTCCCCTACCTCATGGAGAGAGGTTTGGCTGTCTGTTACAGTTCTGGTTTGGCTGTCTGTTACAGTTCTTAATGTAATGTCCTATTGACAGTGTTTTAATAAATAGTAAAAAGACATCCCGTCTCCTTGACGAATGAATGTTAGGTCAAGATGTAAAACAATTCATTAAATATATTCAAGAAGGAGTTAGATATATTTCTTAAGGCGAAGGGGATCAAGGGATATGGGGAGAAAGCAGGGACAGGGTACTGAATTTGGATGATCAACCATGATTGCATTGAATGGCGGAGCAGGCTCGAGGGGCAGAATGGCCTCCTCCAGCTCCTATCTTCTATGTCTCTCTCTCTCTCTCTCTCTCTCTAAGCCTGTCTGTCTTTCTCTCTCTGTCTCTTTCTCCAAGCCTCTGTCTGTCTGTCTCTGTCTCTTTCTCTCCAGGCCTGACTCTCTCTCTCTCTCTCTCTCTCCAAGCCTGTCTCTCTCTCCCCAAGCCTCTCTCTCTCTCTCTCTCTCTCTCGGAGCCTGTCTCTCTCTCTCTCTGTCCCTCTCTCTCTCTCTCTCTCTCCAAGCCTGTCTCTGTCTCTCTCTCTCTCCAAGCCTGTCTCTGTCTATCTCTCTCCAAGCCTGTCTCTGTCTCTCTCTCTCTCCCCAAGCCTCTCTCTCCCTCCAAGCCTCTCTCTCTCTCTCTCTCTCTCTCCCCAAGCCTGTCTCTCTCTCTCTCCCCAAGCCTGTCTCTCTCTCTCTCTCTCTCTCTCAAGCCTGTCTCTCTCTCTCTCTCTCTCTCTCAAGCCTGTCTCTCTCTCTCAAGCCTGTCTCTCTCTCTCTCAAGCCTGTCTCTCTCTCTCTCTCCCCAAGCCTGTCTCTCTCTCTCTCAAGCCTGTCTCTCTCTCTCTCTCTCCAAGCCTGTCTCTCTCTCTCTCTCTCTCTCCCCAAGCCTGTCTCTCTCTCTCTCTCTCTCTCAAGCCTGTCTCTCTCTCACAAGCCTGTCTCTCTCTCTCAAGCCTGTCTCTCTCGCTCTCTCTCTCTCCAAGCCTGTCTCTCTCTCTCTCTCTCAAGCCTGTCTCTCTCTCTCTCTCTCCAAGCCTGTCTCTCTCTCTCTCTCTCTCCAAGCCTGTCTCTCTCCCCAAGCCTCTCTCTCTCTCTCTCCCCCCAAGCCTGTCTGTCTCCCTCTCCCCAAGCCTCTCTGTCTCTCTCTCTCCCCAAGCCTGTCCCTCTCAATCTCTCTCTCCAAGCCTGTCTCTCTCTGTCTCTCTAAGCCTGTCTCTCTCTCTCTTTCTTAGCCTGTCTCTCTCTCTCCCCAAGGCTGTCTCTCTGTCTCTCTCTCTCCAAGACTGTCTCTCTCTCTCTCTCTCCCCAAGCCTCTCTCTCTCTCCCCAAGCCTCCTGTCTCTCTCTCCCAAGCCTGTCTCTCTCCCCAAGCCTGTCTCTCTCTTCCCCAAGCCTGTCTCTCTCTCTCCCCAAGCCTGTCTCTCTCTCTCCCCCAAGCCTGTCTCTCTCTCTCTCTCTCCCAAGGCTCTCTCTCCCAACTGCTCTCTCTCTCTCCCAAGCCTGTCTCTCTCTCTCTCCCCAAGCCTGTCTCTCTCTCTCTCTCCAAGCCTGTCTCTCTCTCTCTCCCAAGCCTGTCTCTCTCTCTCTCCCCAAGCCTGTCTCTCTCTCTCTCCCCAAGCCTGTCTCTCTCTCTCTCCCCAAGCCTGTCTCTCTCTCTCTCCCCCAAGCCTGTCTCTCTCTCTCCCTGAAGCCTGTCTCTCTCTCTCTCCCAAGCCTGTCTCTCTCTCTCTCCCCAAGGCCTGCTCTCTCTCTCTCTCCCCCAAGCCTCTCTCTCTCTCTCTCCCCCAAGCCTCTCTCTCTCTCTCTCCCCCAAGCCTCTCTGTCTCTCTCTCTCCCCCCAAGCCTGTCTCTCTCTCTCTCTCCAAGCCTGTCTCTCTCTCTCAAGCCTGTCTCTCTCTCTCAAGCCTGTCTCTCTCTCTCAAGCCTGTCTCTCTCTCTCTCTCTCCCCAAGCTTGTGTCTGTCTCTTTCTCTCTCTAAGCCTGTCTCTCTCTCTCTCTCTCTCTCTGCAAGCCTGTCTGTTTCTGTCTCTCTGGAAGCCTGCCTGTCTCTCTCTTTCTCTCTCAAGCCTGTCTCCCGTTCTCACTCCAAGCCTGTCTGTCTCTCTCTCTGCAAGCCTGTCTCTCTCTCTCTCTCTCTCTCTCTGCAAGCCTGTCTGTCTCTCTCAAGCCTGTCTCTCTCTCTCAAGCCTGTCTCTCTCTCTCTCTAATCCTGGCTCGCTCTCTCAATCCAAGCCTGTCTGTCTCTCTCTCTCTCTCTCTCTCTCTCCAAGCCTGTCTCTCTCAAGCCTGTCCCTCTCTCTCTCTCCAAGCCTGTCTCTCTCTCTCTCTCCAAGCCTGCCTGTCTCTCCCTCTCCCCAAGCCTGTCTCTCTCTCTCCCCAAGCCTGTCTCTCTCTCTCCCCAAGCCTGTCTCTCTCTCTCCCCAAGCCTGTCTTTCTCTCTCCCCAAGCCTGTCTCTCTCTCTCCCCAAGCCTGTCTCTCTCTCTCCCCAAGCCTGTCTCTCTCTCTCCCCAAGCCTGTCTCTCTCTCTCCCCAAGCCTGTCTCTCTCTCTCCCCAAGCCTGTCTCTCTCTCTCCCCAAGCCTGTCTCTCTCTCTCCCCAAGCCTGTCTCTCTCGCTCCCCAAGCCTGTCTCTCTCTCTCCCCAAGCCTGTCTCTCTCTCTCCCCAAGCCTGTCTCTCTCTCTCTCCCCAAGCCTGTCTCTCTCTCTCCCCAAGCCTGTCTCTCTCTCTCCCCAAGCCTGTCTCTCTCTCTCCCCAAGCCTGTCTCTCTCTCTCCCCAAGCCTGTCTCTCTCTCTCCCCAAGCCTGTCTCTCTCTCTCCCCAAGCCTCTCTCTCTCTCTCTCTCTCCCCAAGCCTCTCTCTCACTCTCCCCAAGCCTGTCTCTCTCTCTCTCCCCAAGCCTGTCTCTCTCTCTCTCCCCAAGCCTGTCTCTCTCTCTCCCCCAAGCCTGTTCTCTCTCTCTCCCCAAGCCTGTCTCTCTCTCTCCCCAAGCCTGTCTCTCTTCTCTCCCCAAGCCTGTCTCTCTCTCTCTCCCCAAGCCTGTCTCTCTCTCTCCCCAAGCCTGTCTCTCTCTCTCTCCCCAAGCCTGTCTCTCTCTCTCTCTCCCCAAGCCTGTCTCTCTCTCTCTCCCCCAAGCCTGTCTCTCTCTCTCTCTCCCCCAAGCCTGTCTCTCTCTCTCCCCAAGCCTGTCTCTCTCTCTCTCTCCAAGCCTGTCTCTCTCTCTCTCTCTCTCCCAAGCCTGTCTCTCTCTCTCTCTCTCCCAAGCCTGTCTCTCTCTCTCTCTCCACAAGCCTGTCCTCTCTCTCTCTCTCCCAAGCCTGTCTCTCTCTCTCCCCAAGCCTGTCTCTCTCTCTCTCCCCAAGCCTGTCTCTCTCTCTCTCCCCAAGCCTGTCTCTCTCTCTCTCCCCAAGCCTGTCTCTCTCTCTCTCTCCCCAAGCCTGTCTCTCTCTCTCTCTCCCCAAGCCTGTCTCTCTCTCTCTCTCCCCAAGCCTGTCTCTCTCTCTCTCTCTCCCCAAGCCTGTCTCTCTCTCTCTCTCCCCAAGCCTGTCTGTCTCTCTCTCTCCCCAAGCCTCTCTGTCTCTCTCTCTCCCCAAGCCTGTCTCTCTCTCTCTCCCCAAGCCTGTCTCTCTCCCTCTCTCCCCCCCAAGCCTGTCTCTCTCTCTCTCTCTCTCCAAGCCTGTCTCTCTCTCTCTCCCCAAGCCTGTCTCTCTCTCTCTCCCCAAGCCTGTCTTCTCTCTCTCTCCCCAAGCCTCTCTCTCTCTCTCTCTCCCCCAAGCCTCTCTCTCTCTCTCTTCCCAAGCCTCTCTCTCTCTCTCCCCCCAAGCCTCTCTCTCTCTCTCTCCCCAAGCCTGTCTCTCTCTCTCTCTCTCTCTCTCCCCAAGCCTGTCTCTCTCTCTCTCTCCCAAGCCTGTCTCTCTCTCTCTCTCCCCAAGCCTGTCTCTCTCTCTCTCTCTCTCTCCCCAAGCCTGTCTCTCTCTCTCTCTCTCTCTCTCTCTCCCAAGCCTGTCTCTCTCTCTCTCTCGCCAAGCCTGTCTCTCTCTCTCGCCAAGCCTGTCTCTCTCTCTCTCTCTTTCTCTCTCCAAGCCTCTCGCTCTCTCTCTCCAAGCCTCTCGCTCTCTCTCCC